>JAVTVY010000367.1:0-34590 GCA_036873755.1 Hanleya hanleyi | reverse complement strand
GTCGGCAAAATAAGGAGAACCGTTGACATTAGAACCTTGATTTTTGGCATGAACGTGCATTGGGGCATTGTTACCAGCAAGTTCTGAGCTGACCGAATTCTGATGAAAATTTGATTTATAATTATTTTTTTAATTATTTATTGATGGCTCAGCGAGTACACGGTCATGCCCATCGGGAACCCTTGGCTGTATGTTTCATTGTATATATAACACAGTACAAAATCTGGTGGGATATGCCATCCGTAATTGTTTTTATGAAATAGGAAATGCTAATTTTCCATCATTTGTTAGTGCATTTATCTACACTGCTATTACCAACTTGCCAGCCTCAATACACACAATTCAGTATATTGTTATAGATATATGTAAACTGTGGCCTTTAACGTGTATCCTATTTCACATCCAAACATTTCATCACAGTCCACATCAGGTTTCAAATTCAGGTCAGATTGCCCACTGGTGGTGAAATATCCTACATCAACCAATTAAGTCAGCCTGGTGCAATAACCCAGCAGAAGAAAGACAGATGTGGTATCATCCTTCAGATTAGTCTGTGTGAGCAACAATGATAAAAGTTTACTGAGGGTGAAACAAAGCCATGACGGCATGTTTAAAGGGTCTTAATTTATTTTCTTTGGGTAGAATTTAACTTGATAAAGTAACTTTGATCATGATGTGAAAATATGAGCACATACTTTGAGCTCCTCTTTGTATCTCTTCAGTATTGACTATATATCACACTGGGATATAATTTAAACAAAAAATTACATGTCATTCTTGTCATTTCAAATCTTGATCCATTTTGAATCCTTGATCAGGGGATACAGAATCACTGCCACGGAGTGTGTTGGTGTGTCACAGCAATGCAATTCCGATTCACACAACGAAGCTGAGGTAGTTTAATGTTTATCAATGAAGAAAATCACCGATCAACCGTCATAGAATATAATGTGAAACAAGAAAACCGGAATAGTACATTCATCAGATTGCCGATACCCAAAATGTGTTGTCTCATATATCTGGATAACAACGTGATGTAGAGACGCTATTTATTCGTCTTTGTACCGGTTATGCTCAGGAGAATGACATAGAATCATTATTATCTTGCGCAGAGAAGGTGTTGGTCTTGAGTTGAATTACCGTAAACTACATAAATGCTACCTTTCTACTATAGTAGTACATATAAAAAATTGTTGTATTGTTGGGAAAATAATGCGATTCAAAAACTTGTTTTGATCCTGGACAAGGGCACTGAAAACCATTAAAGAGATGTAAATGTATTTTCACACGTAAAGCTTGAAATCTACTGAACTTTTTATTATTCAATCTGTTTCCTTTAGTTAAAAAATTGCAAAATTAAATCGGCAATCGTTATTTATTTTTGGAATGAAGGCGCATTAGGAGACTGTTACCAACAACTTCTAAGCTGACCTACTTTTGATGGAAATTTCTGGTGATTTTTGATGAAAATCACTGGCGATTCTGACTTGGGCGGTGCCCATCTTAATATAGGCAGGATTTCAACTGGGGGTGGGGATTTCCAAGAGTTCAAATCGCGTTCGAGTCATAATGCCTACTCTACTTCGTAGGTCCTGTGACGTTAGTCACACTGCTCATGTGAATATTCTGAAAACAATTATGTCTCAAACATTGAGTGTTTTACATAGTATTCACATTGTACCAATTTGCCATAAGTTACGTTATATAAGCTGAAAATTAGAAAAAAGTAATACGCTATGCCTCAATTTTTATATCATTTTCTGATATAGGATGAACTTCCTGAGCTATACAAACAAGCAGCCAGAGGATGCTAGGTCCCCCGCCGAAATGGCAGCAATATTTTTTAGCATTGTTGGTCTCAGGGGATATACATGAGGGAGGCAACTGCTGCTTCATAGGCGTTGGATGTGGAAGGATCTTTCTGCCTTCCCAAGTTTTAAGATCAACTCAGAACGATTGACTGAAAGTTGATTGCTTCTGTGATATAGTTTCCATGCAGTGAAGCACCGAGAAGCATCCCCAAGTGACATCTCAAGGCATTATCTGCAAATCAAATTTGACGAGAAGCTGAAGGCATCAACCTGTTGCCCGGAAACAAAATTTTAAATTTGCCACCAGTTGTCGCCACCTGTAGGTGCAAGTGAGCGAAATGCAATCCCAAGCATCATCTCATGGCATGGTAGCCTACATGTATTAGCCTATAGTATCTTCTACAGGGGGCCAATGATCGGCTGATGCAGCAACAACAGCATTTTCCCAGTTAGACAGCAGATTTTGAAATCAAAAACGAGGCCGCGCTATGTCATCAGTCAACTGAGACAGTCGCGTGGTTGTGTATGAAGATTGGGGTGGGTCTTATCTAATAGTGATCCAATGAAAATGCTCGTATTAGTTTAAAATGGCGGGGTCGAATGACCAATCACTGAACGGGAGACAGCTGGAACAGTACGTTGACACTGTCTGTTAATACAGGGCGTCGGAAGCAAATTCAAAGTGGTACGGCCACTATCATTGCACTTTAGGTGAGGATCCAGGGGCCGCCCAGGCCCCAGATGCTCCTGGGGTCTAGATCGCCGAAGAAGCGTTCTGAGCGATTTCTGGCATCAATCAAAATCACTCTGCATTGAAGTGTATTTTTAGTTCTTTCCTAACCCTTTTACCATGAAAACGCAATCGATGGTTTTCTGCGATGCTGAATTACAAAAAATTGTGTATAGTATAGTACTTTATCCTAGGCACATCGTGTGGAAGTAACCGAGATGATGCATCGATAATGTATACCAAATTTTACATTGAGCATTTGAACAGTGTCAGAGATAGAGATCATTAATGATTTTACATAAATTAAAGATGGTTGCCCATCCTTCCCGTCACTCAGAGGAACTAATGTGGTTATTCATTAATGCAAGTCTCTTCATACATCGATGCTGTAAATCAAGTTTCGTATAGAACATTTGAATGGTATCAGAGATAAACATCATTAAAGATTTTGAATAAATTAAAGATGGCCGCCAAGATTTCCGCCCAATCAGAGAAACCAGATCTGTCATTCATCGTAAGTCTCTTGATGCATCAATGATGTATACCAAATTTTACACTGAGCACTCCAACGGAATCAGATATCATTAATGATTTTGCCTAAATTAAAGATGGCCACCAAGGTTTTCAGTCAATCAGGTCCCGATTCAAAGTATCTGGATGTATCGATGATATATACATGTACCAACCTTCATATAAAACAATTGAATGGTAACCGAGATATGTAGGCTATCATTATCGATTTCGCATGAATTAAAGATGGCCTCCAGGGTTCCCAGCTAATCAGAAAAGCCTGTTTGGTAATTCGTTGAAAGTTGCTTGATGTATTGATGATGTATATCAAATTTCATACTGAACAGTTGAATGGTTTCCGAGATATGGATCATTATCCATTTTGCATGAAATTAAAGATGGCTGCTAAGGTTCCCACCCAATCAGGTCCCAATTCTATAGGCTTCTGGTCCTTGACTAGGTAAATAAGCATACCAAATTTGGAATTCATCAGCGGAACAGTTTTCCGGCTATCTCGCTCACGAACGGACGTACGGACAGACGGACGTACAAGATGATGACAATACCCCATGGCCAAAATTGGCCGAGGGGTAAAAACATGGGTCTGTGCCTGATAAATTTTAAGCCTTTTGGGTTGCAACTCATTCATAGAAAGCTCCCTGTACATGAACAACTGCACTGACAACTGCATGCCATCATCTGTCAGTCTGAAGACCGGCAAGGTTGAATTCAGTTCAATTCAGGAAATTGATCATATGCACAGTGTGCACCCAAACATTAGGAACACAGTTGTAATTAATATAGTAATATACATGTGTGGACACAAATGATTCGTGCAGAAGCTTCAGGGTAAATCATATGATGTGCAATACAATTATTTGTTAGCAAAATTGAAGGAAATGTTGTCCTTCGTTTAAGATGACACGAAATTCAAAAATCAGGGATTCAGTACTGCGGGGATTTCCCCGCCAGTTATTTCACATTATACTTCTGAAATAAAATATGGTTCATGCAAAAGCTTTAGGGTAAATCATATGATGTGGAATAGAATGATTTCATATAGCAAAATTGAAGGCCCATTTTGACTGGAACGGACAAGAAGAAGAGAAACTCAGTGGTGCCACCTTCAGGCAGATGTTGCTGAAATGCAATACGGACTGGCGTCCTGTTGCAAGGAATGCGTATTCCGAATTTCGGAATAATCCAACACAGCATTAGGAAGTTATCGCTTCGAACAGATGTACACGGGAAAAAAATCTATTTTGACCCAGTGGCGCCACCTTCAGGCCGATGTTGCTGAAATGCAATATGGACTGGCCTCTTGTCGCAAGGAATGCGAATGCTGAATTTCGGAAGAATCCAACAAAGCGTTAGGAAGTTATCGCTTCGAACAGACATGCACGGACGTACACGAACATCCACGGACTCAAAGAAGCAAGAACCAGTGGCGCTACCTTCAGGCAGATGTTGCTGAAATGTAATACGGACTGGCGTCTTGTCACAAGGAATGCGTATTCTAATTTTGGAAGAATCCAACAAAACTTTAGGAAGTTATCACTTCGAACAGACATGCACGGACGTACACGGACATCCACGGATGCAAAGAAGCAAGAACTAGTGGCGCCACCTTCAGGCAGATGTTGCTGAAATGCAATACGGACTGGCCTCTTGTCGCAAGGAATGCGAATGCTGAATTTCGGAAGAATCCAACAAAGCGTTAGAAAGTTATCGCTTCGAACAGACATGCACGGACGTACACGAACATCCACGGACACAAAGAAGTAAGAACCAGTGGCGCCACCTTCAGGCAGATGTTGCTGAGATGTAATACAGACTGGCATCTTGTCGCAAGGTATGCATATTCCGAATTTCGGAAGAATCCAACAAAGCGTTAGGAAGTTATCACTTCGAACAGACGTACACGGACATTCACGGATACGAAGAAGCAAGAACTAGTGGCGCCACCTTCAAGCAGATGTTGCTGAAATGCAATACGGACTGGTGTCTTGTCGCAAGGAATGCGTATGCCGAATTTCGGAAGAATCCAACTAAGCGTTAGAAAGTTATCGCTTCGAACAGACATGCACGGACGTACACGGACATCCACATACGCAAAGAAGCAAGAACTAGTGGCGCCACCTTCAGGCAGATGTTGCTGAAATGCAATACGGACTGGCGTCTTGCCGCAAGGAATGCATATTCCGAATTTCGAAAGAATCCAACAAAGCGTTAGGAAGTTATCGCTTCGAACAGACATGGACGGACATCCACGGACATCCACGGACACAAAGAAGCAAGAACCATTTTAAAGTCCCCGGCCGCGTTGCGGCGGGGGACAAAAATATGAGAAAAATGACATGACTTTGCATTTAAACCAGGGAGCCACCTTAATGTTAGATATCGATTTATCAAAGATGTTCTTTCAGTTGATGGAAATTCGAGTAGATCCAGTGGATGAAAACAAGATATATAACAATTTGCAACGTTTATCATGTTTACGTAGTTAAGCAGAAGCCAGTTTAAAACACGAGAGAGAATATCACTAGGAGAGGCTATTATAGGAGGCTATGATGACGTCATGACGATCCATGAACTTTTATCTATGGTTGCTTATTGATGCTTCTGAAGTACACCCATTCCCATCACCCCAAGCGTTGCATTACGCTAAATGTATCGACCTTTGCCTGGATGAAATTAAAGAGTATACCGGCTTAACATTATGACATTTGGCCAATAAGCATACCAGTAATCTTCATCCGATTAAAGCATTTAACATGTCACTAACCCAGTTTGACTGAGATATAGCCCTTAACTCCGTGTCCTTTGATTGTACAATAATACAAAGAAAACTGATGCCATCAGTTTCATCTGATTAGCACAATGAACAATTATGTGTCAAAACGTTAATCTCGAATGTAAACTTTTTGTTCCTCAATGGATCCGCTTAATCCATGATACTGTTTCCCAATATCGACAAAAATGATCTTCTTGGTTCGAACACAATTATGAGTGCGGTCCAGTTTTTGCTAGAAATTCCTTCGCACTACCATAAGTAAGTATAAACAACATTATAATTATAGAAAGAGACAGACTTCTGAGCTATGCTTCACGTAAACATATTTATTGCAAAAGCTTTCGACTCTCATGCCGGAGTATGAAGAAGTTTTGTCTATTTCTATAATCTGTTTTACCCTTCTGAGTAGAGAAAGTCCCAGCGATTGATTAGATTATTCACCTCAGCTTATTTCGGTCTGCAGTCATGCAGCGTTGTTGACCAAGCGTGCGTCATCACAAATGCACGAGAGTGATATACCAATTAGCAGGAGGAACTGAAAGTAATAATGCTGATGAGCACAAGCTAATATAATTTTCACATAACTTTCCATAGATGTATCATGAATGAATGATATGTGAGAAGAATCATGCGCATCACGCATGTGAAACGTATGTATCACATGCGTGACATCACACACAAATATGGCAATGGATATATATACCTTCATCATCCTGTACGGTCAAGTGATCATATTCCATGGCAAAAGTAACGAGCGCAAAAAGCCCAGCATGTCAGTCGCCGCTCGACTTTATGCAAGTTTTATTGTGCAAATTACACAAAAGTTTCTCACATGCTTGTCTGATGCAAGGAAAGAAGTTAATGTGTTACGCATGTGAGCTCACTTAAGACTCACATGAGGCGCATCTTTGCCCGTTTAAAAAAAACAAAAAAACAAGCAACTCGCAAGTGCTGTCAGAATGGGCCTAAACTGATAAGAATGATGCAGGGGACCTTCCTGTCTAAATGTGTGTTTGAAAGACTCCATTTAGACCCCTTTTTCACGAAATAGCACATGCTTCAGATTTCAAGTTCATGTCATAAGTATAGGCCTAATTATAACGCAATCGAGCTAGCACTTTCGTTTTTCGATTTCAATCGCACCACGTATAGGCCAAAATTTCGCCATATCGTTTCATCTCCTGTGTGTTTGTTAAAGTCGTTACACTTTTAACAGGATATAGCAAATGCTACTAGGCGAGATATGTATACTCCATATGCAGGCCCTTCTGATGTGTTAGTGTTCAGGATGGGCCGGGGGTAATTGAGAATGTGAAATTACAGCCGTCTCTGTAGCCGTAAATCTCTTTTACTATCTTTACCCGCTGGGGAATTATACGCCTGCACCTTGAAAACGATCTGACAATAAAGTAGAGAATCTAAACGAAAAAATCCATTCACGAATGTTCTCTGTTTCCCCAGGAAAACTTAATGAGTATTATATCATTTCTATCTGAAGCGTCGCAGTGCTCTGGGCCATAACATTAACGTGCAGCCATCCAACGGGGAACCAAACCTGGTCAAACAGAAAATTCTGAGAATTTAATGTGCCGCGAAGCATAAAAATAATGGATGCTCTCTCCATCAATTCTGATTATCCCCATTTTCGTGACAAAAAGTTCGAGTTTTATTATTCGATATTGCTGAAGTAGGCACAGGCTATCACCCGAGGACAACTAAAACCCATCATCACGCAAGAGTTTTCTTCTGCCCGTGACCCAAAACACTTTCCATCGACAATTGGACATACCAGTAGCTGATTATTAGGGTATTACTCGACTTGTATCATTGACAGACCTTTACTTTTGTCTCTGTGTGATATGTTAGACAGGAAACATGCAAACGCTTCCAGTAGCATTCACATGTCGGGCTTTTCATATGGTTAACGACTTGCCTGCCCACTGGCCAGATTTTCACACGTCCACATGCATTTTTTTTAGCCCACCATCACCAGATTGTTGGCTGTTCAAATCGCTTTTCGTCCGTGGTCCGTCGTCCGTCAGTCAGTCAGTCAGTCGTCCGTCCGTAAACAATTCTTGTTTTCGCGATTTCTCAGGAACTACTGCATGGATCTTTCTGAAATTTGGTACACAGGTTCCCCTTGGGGTCTAGTTGTGCAAGATACCTTTTCTGGTCCGATTCGCAAATCCAATATGGCCACCAGGCAGCCATCTTGGATTTCCGCATGAAACTTTGTTATCGTGATTTCTCAGGAACTACTGCATGGATCTTTCTGAAATTTGGTACACAGGTTCCCCTTGGGGTCTAGTTGTGCAAGTTACCTTTTCTGGTCCGATTCGAAAATCGAATATGGCCACCAGGCAGCCATCTTGGATTTCCCTTATGAAACATTGTTATCGCTATTTCTCAGGAACTACTGCATGGATCTTTCTCAAATTTGGTACACAGGTTCCCCTTGGGGTCTAGTTGTGCAAGAAACCTTTTCTGGTCCGATTCGAAAATCCAATATGGCCACAAGGCAGCCATCTTGGATTTCCTCATGAAACCTTGTTATCACGATTTCTCAGGAACTACTGCATGGATCGTTCTCAAATTTGGTACACAGGTTCCCCTTGGGTTCTAGTTGTGCAAGATACCTTTTCTGGTCCGATTCGAAAATCCAATATGGCCACCAGGCAGCCATCTTGGATTTCCCCATGAAACCTTGTTATCGCGATTTCTCAGGAACTACTGCATGGATCTTTCTCAAATTTGGAACACAGGTTCCCCTTCGGGTCTAGTTGTGCAAGATACCTTTTCTGGTCCGATTCAAAAATCCAATATGGCCACCAGGCAGCCATCTTGGATTTCTGCATGAAACATTGTTATCGTCATTTCTCAGGAAGTACATGTACTGCATGGATCTTTCTCAAATTTGGTACACAGGTTCCCCTTCGGGTCTAGTTGTGCAAGAAACCTTTTTTGGTCCGATTCGAAAATCCAATATGGCCACCAGGCAGCCATCTTGGATTTCCCCATGAAACCTTGTTATCGCGATTTCTCAGGAACTACTGCATGGATCTGTCTCAAATTTGGTACACAGGTTCCCCTTGGGGTCTAGTTGTGCAAGATACCTTTTCTTGTCTGATTCGAAAATCCAATATGGCCACAAGGCAGCCATCTTGGATTTCCCCATGAAACCTTGTTATCGCGATTTCTCAGGAGCTACTGCATGGATCTTTCTAAAATTTGGTACACCGGTTCCCCTTGGGGTCTAGTTGTGCAAGATACCTTTTCTGGTCCGATTCGAAAATCCAATATGGCCACCAGGCAGCCATCTTGGATATCCCCATGAAACTTTATCGTCATTTCGCAGGAAGTACTGCATGGATCTTTCTCAAATTTGGTACACAGATTCCCCTTGGGATCTAGTTATGCAAGATACCTTTTCTGGTCCGATTCGAAAATTCAATATGGCCACCAGGCAGCCATCTTGGATTTCTCCATGAAACTTTATCGTCATTTCGCAGGAAGAACTGCATGGATCTTTCTCAAATTTGGTACACAGGTTCCCCTTAGGGTCTGATTGTGCAAGATACCTTTTTCGGTCCGAATCGAAAATCGAATATGGCCACCAGGCGGCCATCTTAGATTTCCCCATGAAACTTTGTTATTGCGATTTCTCAGGAACTACTGCATGGATCTTTGTCAAATTTGGTACACTGGTTCCCCTTGTCATCTAGTTGTGCAAGATACCTTTTCTGGTCCGATTCGAAAATCCAATATGGCCAACAGGCAGCCATATTGGATTTTCCCATGCAACTTTATCACGATCTTTATCGTGATCTTTCTGAAATTTGGTACATAGGTTCCCCTTGGGGCCTAGTTGTGCAAAATACCTTTTTCGGTCCGATTCGAACCCCAATATGGCCACCAGGCGCCCATCTTGGATTTCCCAATGAAACTTTGTTATCGTGATTTCTCAAGAAGTACTGCATGGATCTTCAACAAATTTGGTACACAGTTGTTGTGCAAGATATCCTTTTTTGGTCCGATTCGAAAATCCAACATGGCCACCAGGTGGCCATCTTGAATTTCCCCTTGAAACGTCTTTATCGTGAATTCTCAGGAAATATTTCATGGATCTTTCTGAAATTTGGTACACGGGTCCCACATGGGGCCTAGTTATGCAAGATACCTTTTTGATCCGATTCGAAAATCCAAGTTACGCTTCAAATTAATACGGTATTCCCGAGTTGTGACGTTGCATCACAAGAGTCGGCGAATCAAACGGTGGGGCATATTCTATATATTGAGTATAGAGAATATCCATACCTTCACCTTCCATATCAAGGAGTTCAAATAATTTGGAATTGAAATACAAGCGTCTAGTCCGTCATTCATAATTCAGCCGTCGTTCATTAAAGAATATCCGCGTCTATAATCCAAAGACCTATTCCATATCCATATAACAGTATTAGCACCAAATTCAAAAAAGACAATCATAGTATACATAAACATAGGCTAGTTTCCTGCAAGAGAGAAGCGGTCCACAGTTTTCAATGATGCCGACAAGACATCATGATGTTCCAAAAATATAAAATCCGTATCGCTGATCAGTATTCTTAATCCATAATAATCGTTCTAAAGTCGTTATCTAGAGAATGGTGTATCTCAGTCACGCTTTGATTGTGACTGTTCATATGGGCACCATGAGGATCTTGAAGTACATGGGTTCATACGGCCCCAAGCCCCGGGTTAAGCGGAATTAGACACAAGTTACGAAGCGTAACGCCATAGATCTTGCACGCTACCTTCGTATTTTGCTATCAGCATGCGATATGTATCGCCAAATTTGAGAAACTTTGAGTGGCGCCGCTTGGATGAATAGCCCTGTTTTATAAGTTTCTGCAACAATGTTGTGTGACGTTGATTGAAATCGTCACAATTAACACAGGATCTAGCAAATGCTACTAGGCGAGATATGTATACGCCATATGCAGGTCCCACTGGAATATTACTGTCCAGAAAGGGATAGTTTACGATGTCGAAATTGTAATCATCTCTTTTGTCATAAAGTCGACGAGAGAGAATGCCCGCTTCATTTTTGTAGAGATATAGATCTAAATATGATGTGCCTGTAGGGCTATCTGTAGTTTCCTTCAAATCCAGTGAAGGTGGATATATATCCTTCACTGCGTCATTTATATAGCGATTATCCACAGCGAGAAGATCGTCTATATAGCGTTTGGTGAATGAGAAGGAACGGGCTTTGAATGGATCGGTTTTTGAAAGCGCCTGCATATAGTCATATTCATAAGAGAACAGATACAGGTCAGCCAACAGGGGTGCGCAATTGGGTGCGCAAATGTATTTCTTCAAATTTTAAATCAGTTTTCTTTAGTCCATGCAGTTGCAAGTGAACTGCCCCACCCTTTCGTCTGCCGGCGGGTCGGCTACATGAAGGGACGTCACTCTTGTGACACAACTTCACATCTCGACAACTGTAGGCTACTGTATGTTTCGATCCAAGGGGGATAATCAGGATTCAGACACTTTCGAAGTTTCAACATTACTGCGCGGACCGGATCCCTTCAGTATTAAGTATTGTACTATCTTACTATTTTCGAGCATGGTATCTTAAAAGAGATATCTCAAACTAGCCCAGTAAACAGAACAGAATTAGCATTCGTTCCTAATTATAAAATCTTAAGTATGTTTCATAGCTCATGCCAAAGTGTCAAAGAGATTTGTCTTCGCTTCCAGTACCCAATGATGACAATAAAATAAAATAAAAATACTACAAAACGAAGACGAATGATCCTCCGTACATATACATGCACTTTCAGACTAACTTTGCTCATTTCTCTTATACTATAACAACCGACATACGAACAGTTTCTAGAAATCTTGAAACTCCTGAAACTTAGAAAGATTATATCTTGGTGTTTTCCAGTGCCCCTTTTTCGATTTTTTTCGCCCAGATTCGAAATTCTGTAAACAAATTACAAATCAATCGTTCGTTCTTAGTAACAATGAACAAAAAGATCCTCTTGTTATTAGCTTACAATTATCGGACAATGGTGGGTGCCAAGATCCTTCAGGATCTCTCGTTTAGGACTATGCACGTGATCAATATACATATACCTTTTATTTGAAAGCTTACTTTCCCTGGATTACAAAATATGTAAATATATTGACTGTGATATCAATATTAAAGGATGACAGATCAGCTCAAGCAATAACTGATCTAATGTTAATGGACGAGCATCGAGAACGTCTGATGAACGAAACGCCTTAACATGGGGTAAACCTGGTAATGCAAGTATACCAAGAAAAACTAACCTGTAATGTGCCCGACGTCGTACGGCTTAAATTTCCCACCAAAACGATAAAACCTATGTGTGTTTGTCGCGAGACATGTACAGAGGGCGGGCCTCGGGGACTAACAGTCCACCAGCAGAATCCTCCATATACAGGTAATAAATTCGAGCGATATACAAGAGGTTGGGAAAAAATTGACGACGTCTGGCGAATAAAGAGCAACTCAGACTCTACAGGAAAGCTTCCATCGGCACCACACATTCAGACCCGAGAATACGGTGGATTCTCGGACGTAGCCTTAGTATCTTAGCCGCGCTTTTATTGCAGATGTTCATGTGGAGACTATGAAGTATCCACACGGTCCCTAGCACTGGCTTAAGCGGAATTAGATACGCTAGCTTGGGAGCTGTGATGACAGATCAGCTCAAAGAAATAACGCATCTGATGTTAATGGATGAGCATCGAGGACGTCTGATGGAGGGAACGCCTGAACATTGGGTAAACCTGGTAATGCAAGAATACCCAGGAAAAACTAACCTGTAAAGCCCGACGTCGTACGGCTTAAATTTCCCGCCAAAACGATAAACCTACATATATTTGTCGAGAGACATGTACAGAGGGCGGGCCTCGGGAACTAACAGTCCACCAGCAGAATCCTACCATATACAGATAATAAATTGGAGCGATATGCAAGTGGTTGGAAAAATTGACGTCTGGCGACTAAAGAGCAACCATGACTCTACAGGAAAGCTTCCTTCGGCACCACACATTCAGACCCTAGAATACGGTGAATTCTCGGACGTAGCCTTAGTATCTTGGCCGCGCTTTTATTGCAGCTGTTCATGTGGAGACTATGAAGTTTCCACATGGTCCCTAGCACTGGCTTAAGCGGAATTAGATACGCTAGTTCGGGAGCTGTGATGACAGATCAGCTCAAAGAAATAACTCATCTGATGTTAATGGATGAGTATCGAGGACGTCTGATGGAGGAAATGCCTCAACATTGGGTAAACCTCGTAATGTAAGAATATCAAGAAAAACTAACCTGTAATGCCCGAGGTCGTACGGTTTAAATTTCCCACCAAAACAATAAACCTACACATATTTGTCGAGAGTCATGTACAGAGGGCGGGCCTCTGGGACTGACAGTCCACCAGCAGAATTCTACCATATGCAGGTAATAAAATTGGAGCGATATGCAGGAATCTTCCCTCGGCACCTCACATTCAGACCCGAGAATACGGTGGATTCTCGGACGTAGCCTTAGTATCTCAGCCGCGCTTTTATTGCAGATGTTCATGTCAAGACTAAAGTATCCACACGGCCCCTGGAACCGGCTTAAGCGGAAATATGTACGCTAGGTCGGAAGCTGTGATGACAGATCAGCTCAAAGCAATAACACATCTGATGTTAATGGATGAGCATCGAGGACGTCTGATAGAGGAAACGCCTCAACATAGGGTAAATCCAGCTTAGCGAATCAACACCCTGGTGAAATAGCTCTGATGGTCCCATGGAAGTGACACTAATTCATCGAAATGCAGTGACGCCCACCAACGCCCGTCGTTGCGCCTTATCGCCCGTCTCAACGCCCTATCTTAACGCCCTAACTGATCGCCTTATCGTCGATTGTCCATGGACTGACATCATCATGATGGGGGCTTGAAAAGATAATTTCTCGTCTCCAGCTGCGTCTTCATAATGGTTTGAATGCCTCATGCAGGGTCAGCAGATTCTGGGCACGGGTAGTTGTGTTGGTATCCTCTTTGCGTACTATCTGTTTCTTATGAAGAAGACATACCCGGGTCACCCATTGGATGCGTAACAAGATGACAACGCATGCGTTGGTGTTGAGCGGTCTTGCTGGTCCTACCTTGAGCTGTAACAATGATAGCATCGACTTGAACGTCGGTTGACATAACGCTTCGGTTAGAATATCCTCGTTGTTGAGTTCAAAGTTTACAACAGGCAAGATGGACTCGGCAGTGCTCATGGTGAAATAAGGTAGATGGTGTCGTGTGGGCTATTTATAGTGGGAGGCTTTTGATCTTAATGATGCGTTCAAACAGATGTTTCTTTTGTTACATTGCTATGGCATACACTGCTGTCCAACTCATGCCCGGAGTTTTTCAACATTAACGCTGTTCTTTCGATTTCCATATGGACCGGGTCCTTTTTCAGAAATTTCATATGAGCCACGAGGTCGACATAATGCTGACGTAAGAAAGCCCATCCTATTTCGAATACCCCTTGTGGTGAAACTTGTTTTCTGTGGTCTCCAACGTCTCGCCCGTCTCGGCGTCCATGCTTTCTTTGAACACATGCTTCCATATCCTCGATTTCCGGGACTGGTGGTATGAATAGTTGGATAGGGAACCGGTATATGGGCGTTGCCAGGTGTGGCCTCGGTGGATGGCATGAAGGTAGCAGACTCTGACTTTATGGTGACCCTTCGCCGGGTAACAGGTGAGTCGTCAACGAGCGATCTTCGGGGGTATGAGCTTTTAAGTCTAAAAAACAGGTAGCTGTACGGATGACTCGTCGCGGCTTGAGATGCCTGCATGAAATGATCGATGTTCTGAGGATAAATTCGACTACCAAACACACGGACTTGCGCTCTGTCGATGGGATTTGAAAACACGAAGTATTGACAGTTCAAGGTAATATCTCTGGAGGCCTTTCCCTGAGGAATGATATTCTGGGTCAAATAGATGACGGACAGATTCCGATGATGGAATCCTTTGGTAAACAAATCGACGATGTGTGAATTGTCCTTGGTCTCACCCATCAGATCATCTAGGACTACCACGTTGGTCTGATTGGAGTCGAAGAAATACGCTTGATCAATATCGTGAAGAATGCCTGGGACGAAGCTCACATTCTGTAACCTTGTAGTTTCGTTGGCGGGCTTCCACTGGCTGTAGCACCAGACTATACGGGTATAATTCTGTGGCCCTTCCTCTAAGAATTTGATCACCCAGGACGTCTTGCCACATCACGTCGGGCAGCTGATCGTCATGGTATAGGGATGCTCTACTCCACTTGGTGGACCCATAGCCGGACTCCGTGGTGCCTCTTGGTTGTGTTTGCATTGAATATGCCGGAGCATATTGTCGCGACGAGAGAAGGTTCTCCGACAGAACGTACATGTAATCGACATGGTACCCGGTCAGAGGATGATTACAGACTGGGGCTAATGGTTTACAAATGACATTATAAGACCACTCACTCACTGACTCAACTCCATTCCTCCTCGTCGTTCTTCTCCTCCTTTTCCTTTTCCTCCTCCTCCACACATAAGCTGAAGAAACTCTACCAGGTAGCCGGAGTCCAGGCGACTCATTTGGCGAAATCCCCAGATTTCATTTTTTCCCGAAACTGAGAGACTACACAATCTCAACAACAATATCCCATTTCTATGACTCACCAGGTGTGAAGTCCGGGGAGGATTCCATAGTTTAGGGGTAAAGTCTGTGTTTCCGGATCTTTTCCGTGAAAAGTGTTATATGCACACACCCATGACTTGATCGGCCTCACATAGATATCAAATGTAGGTCGAGGTCAGAGGTCAAAGGCCAGTGTGACCGAAAAATCAGGAAATCATTAAAAATTTCAAAATTTTTGCGAGTGGATTCAATAGAGGGAAATGAAGTGTCGCATACCAAACAAGAGCCCAAGGGGCTTCAATATACGCCCGTGTATCTGGAATTACATTGGTCCAAATTTCAAGGTTGTTTGATAGCCTCGATTCCAATTGGTAGCTGGCCTACAATTTTGTGCTTCTGAGAATGTAACATATATCTTATATTGAATGATAAACTAAAAGGAGCTTAACTCTTGGTAACTAGTTGACCTTGAAGCAAGAGCCGAGAGTTCACATATCCCACACTGAAATCGACAATAGTCAAACACAAGAAAATAGTAGTTTTTCTGCAAATGGATTCCTTTCAGACAAGATAATTTTTCATGAAGAAAGAAGAAAGTGAAGTAAACCTTTGTTCTTGAGTTAATAAAGTTCATAAATGACCCCTCTCCCCGTTAAATTACTAAATGTATGGTTTTTATTTCACAACAGTTTAACTAAATGTAGCTGTTTCAAATATGGGAGAAAACTCCACAGGATGACTGCCATATACATGTAGTGGAGAGAACTCTGAATATTCTAACCTAACACATATGGTCAACTAAACTTGATTCAGTTTTGACCTTGGACAAATTGATCTCAAAACGTATGGCTCCTCTTTGCCATGCGAGTAAGGTATACTCAAAGTTTGGTACCATTCCATACCTTGAAACCAGAGATATCGCATGGACAACAAATGTTAATGAATGAATGGACAGAACGCAACATCGCATTACATGACCTCGTCTTCGACAGGCATATGAAAATGTGATTTCATGATTTGGGGGTCAGTGACCTTGACGTTCAGCCTTGACCTACATTTTGGTATGGGACACATCATGCCCCCCTAATGAATCTACGGACACAAAACAAAGTAATTTTCAAAGATTTCTTGATTCTGGAGTCACAGTGACCTTGACTATTGACCTTGATCTAAATTTGGGTACATGACAAACCATCTCCCCGTAATTTCTCAATGGACACAAAACATCATGATTTTTAATAATTTCTTGATTTTGGGGTCAGTGACCTTTGACCTTGACCTAATTTTTGGTATGTGACACTTCATTTCCCCCTATTGAATCCACTCACCAAATATTTGACCTTGATTCTGGTGTCAGTGATCTTGACTATTGACCTGGATCTAAATTTTGGTACATGACAAAACGGTTACCCGTAATTTCTCTATGGACTCAAAAAAATCATGATTTTTAACAATTTCATGATTTTGGGGTAACAGTGACCTTGACCTTTGACCTTGACCTTTGCCCTTGACCTACATTTTGATATGTGACACATTGTGTCCCCCTAATGTATCTACTCACACAAAGAAATGTTATTTTTAATAATTTCCGAATTTTTGGGTCAGTGACCTTTGACCTTCGACCTTGACCTATATTTTGGTATGCGACACCTCATTTCCCCCTATTGAATCCACTCACAAAAATTAGAAATTTTTAATGATTTCCTGATTTTTTCCGTCACACTGACCTTTGATCTCTGACCTCGACCTACATTTCGTATGTAACACATCGTTCCCCCCTAGGGCATCCACTCACCAAAAATTAGAACTGTAGATAGAAAACTGTCAATGATTTCCTGATGTTAGGCAACAGTGACCTTTGACCTCTGACCTCGACCTCGACCCCACCTAGCGTATCCACTCAAAAAAAATTGCAACTGTGGATAGAAAACGTTCACAGATATAGACCGGACACAAACACTTCAGTGATTTCCTGTTTTTTAGGCCAGTGACCTTTGACCTCTGACCTTCATTTTGGTACGCGACACATCGTCTCCCCATAGGGTATCCACTCACCAAAAATTAGAACTGTAGATAGAAAACTGTCCCAGATATAGACCGGGCACGAGGGACGGACAGACGGATGGACGGACAGACGGACGGAAACCGCCATCACATAATACGTCCGCCTTTTGGCGGGCGTATAAAAATAGGTCAAGGTCGAAGGTCAAAGGTCACTGTGACCCCAAAAATCTGGAAATTATTAAAAGTATTTTTTTGTGTCAGTAGATACATTAGGGGGACACGATGTGTCACATATCAAAATGTAGGTCAAAGGTCAAGGTCACTGTGACCCCAAAAGTCCATTGAGAAATTACGGGGAGTCGTTTTGTCATGTACCAAAATTTAGATTCAAGGTCACTGTGACTCCAGAATCAAGGTCAAAGGTCAGTGTGGCCTAAAAATCAGGAAATCATTAAAAATTAAAAAAAATTTGTGAGTGGATTCAGCAGGGGGAAATGAAGTGTCGCATACCAAAAATTAGGTCAAGGTCAAAAGTCACTGTGACCCCAAAAGCCGGAAATTATTAAAAATAACTTTTTTTGTTTCAGTAGGCACATTAGGGGGACACGATGTGTCACATACCAAAATGTAGGTCAAGGGCGAAAGTCAAGGTCACTGACCCCAAAATCATGAAATTGTTAAAAATCATTTTTTTATGTCCACTGAGAAATTACGGGGAGACAGTTTGTCATGTACAAAAACTTAGGTCAAGGTCAATAGTCAAGGTCACTGGGACTCCAGAATCAAGAAATCTTTAAAAACTCCTCATTTTGTGTCGGTAGATACAATAGGGGGACATGTGTCACGTACCAAAATATAGGTCAAGGCCGAACGTCGGGTCACTGTGACCCCCAAAATGATGAAATTCAAGATTTTTTGGTGTCCATTGACACATTGAGGGAAGACGATGTGTCGTGTACCAAAATTTAGGTCAAGGTCACTGTGATCCAAAAATCAGGAAATCATTAAAAATAACTTTTTTTCTGCCAGTAGATACATTAGAGGGACACGATGTGTTACATACCAAAATGTGGGTCCAAGGTCAAGGTGACCCCAAAATCAAGAAACCATTAAAAGTCACATTTTCATATGCCTGTCGAAGACGAGGTCATGTAATGCGATGTTGCGTTCTGTCTATTCATCCATTAACATTTGTTGTCCATGCGATGTCTCTAATTTCAAGGTATGGATTGGTGCTAAACTTTGAGTATACCTTATTCGCATGGCAAAGAGGAGCCATACATTTTGAGATCAATTTGTCAAAGGTCATGGTCACAGTCCCCCCAAAACTGAATCAAGTTTAGCCGACTATATGTGTTAGGTTGGAATATTCAGAGTTCTCTCACCTACATGTATATGGCATTTGTCCTGTGGAGTTGTCTCCCATGTTTGAAACAGCTACATTTAGTTAAACTTTTGTGAAATAAAAACTATACATTTACCAATTTAACGGGGAGAGGGATCCTTTATGAACTTCATACCTGTTTATTAACTCAAGAACAAAGGTTTACTTCATCAGTTTCTTCTTCCTTCATGAAAAATTCTCTCGTCCGAAAGGAATCCAATTGCAGGAAAACTATCTTCTTGTGTTTGACTATCGTCGATTTCAGTGTGGGATATGTGAGCTCTCTGCTCTTGGTTCAAGGTCAACTAGTTACCAAGAGTTAAGCTCATTTTAGTTTATCATTCAATATAAGATGTGATATATGTTACATTCTCAGAAGCACAAAATTGTAGACCTTTCTCTGGATTGCTAGTTACCAATTGGAATCAAGGCTATTAAACAACCTTGAAATTTGGACCAATGTAATTCCAGATATACGGGTGTATATTGAAGCCCCTTGGGCTCTTGTTGGGGTTGTAACTCGCATTTGGGGGGAAGTGGGGTTGACAGAACTACACCATATATTAAAAAAAATATATATAATAAAAAAATAATAAAATGAAACATTTAGAATAAAACTAGGCCCATGTGCTTATTAAGGGATCGATTCGGTGGCAGAACTACTTGATCTAGTCCTTTGCACATGCAAATATGAAACAAAATTTATATCTCATATCTATTGGTCACGCACAAAATGTGAAATTGTACCTCAAGAGATATTTGGGAAAGATGTAGACCTCTTTCATGACTGCTCCAAGAAAATATTAAACACGATCAAATATTCAAATATTTTATCACCATGGCAACACTGGTTGAAATTTTTTGTTGAAATTATGTCAATTCAAGATGAGCTATTATCTCCGAGGTCTCCCATGAACATGCAGAGAAAGTAAAATTAAGCATTTTCAACTGGTGTGTATGGGAAGAAACTTAGGTTAATCCAAGAAGACTGCCTTCCAATGGTACTGACAATAAACTGTTGAGAGCCATTTACCCAGTATATATTCAGTGAAATTTTGGGACCAATTGAATCAGTAATTTATTTTATCATTATACTGGGAAACTGTGATGCACGACTGTATAAGCATATATTAACGCAGATTTGGGAAATGGGGGGAATGGAGGGTCAAACCTATGACATCACAGTATATGAAGTTATATTTAGGAACTGGGGGCATGGAGGATCAACCCTATGACTTCACACTATATTAAATTATATTTGGGAACTGGGGGCATGAAATATCAACCCGAGTTGACAGTATATTAACTTAAAGTTATATTTGGAATTTGGGGACATGGAGAATCAACCTTATAACATTAGGGTGTATAAAGGCAGATTTTGGGAACTGGGGGCATAGAGGATCAACCCCGAATTCAATAGCAATTGCTCAAGTCAGGGTGACATGTATGACAGGCACGGCGGAAGCAATTCGTGATTGGAGGGGCCACTATCACAGCACAAATAGGCGAGGGTCCAGAGACCGCCTAGGCCCCGGAAGCTCCGGGGGTCTTAGATGGTCGTAGATGTCTTCTAGCGTATCTCCGAGCAATGAAACAAGAACTCCTGCTATGTGTAAACTATTTGTTTTGCATGTTTTGTTGTTTCTCACATTTGTTTTTCTTTTTTGGTAATATTCACGGTCAAGGAAATGAGGATGGTCAGAGGTATCTGAGGTATCAGAGGTTCTGAGTTCTCCGCTCTAGTTTAGTGAGAGTTGTCGGAGTGAATGTCAAAAATGATTTTATGTTTTAACCACACAGATTTTTAGCTAGTTTTCCCAGGAGCTGCACTCGTGTTCATGTACCCAGAGCCGGTTCACATATATGAAGCACTGGTGGACATCTAATATAAATGCGATTTCACAGTAAATAACTTTCAAGTATTCGCCACTGCACGGACACTTTTTGAAGGTTTTCAACAACCACTCCAATGATTATCCCATTAAGCACTCATCAGGTATTGTATTTGTAATTAACTGCAGTAACCTGGCAATCGAGAAGTCCAATCCTCGTCACAGGCAGCTGTTCCCCACTCCGCACGCCCCGCACGGCAGACCCGTCATGTAAGACAACTTTAATCGGCAACACTTTGCGTGCAATATACTTGCCCCTTTTCACACCTTGATTGAATGGTTCCCCACATGTAGTCACCTATTGTATCTGTCTTACATGACGGATTTGCCCTCCGCACTGGGGGCAGGCTCCCATCAAGTTAACATTGACAAATACAGTAAAATATCTGTAAATGTAAAACTAAATATTCCTGGCTGCTGTTTTTTACGTATTTGGTGACGATATTCATTTCATAAAACATACGAAAGTTTCAGAATTTTTCACCGTACAAAAACAAATATATTCACCGAAACGAACTTTCAGCAATGTTAAAGCAAACAGTCAGTCAACGGAGGGAGGGAAAGTTAAACAGCCATTCTGTCATTCTCTCTCAGAGTGGACTTCCTCAATATAATACGGGCGTAAATGAGCAACGGGTTGTCAGATTGATCGTTTTGTTATTCAAATCAACCACTCAACCACACATATAGAGATGGAGAAATGCCACCATAAGTTGTTCAATGTACCCGAAATTAGCCACAACTGTTCCTTGCATTATATAGGAACAGTTGTGGCTAACCAGAAATATAGGACATTAAAACATAAAATAAATAATACACACATAACTGAACACCGGAACTGATCAACTAATTGAACATTAAGAAATAAATTTAAAGAACAAAACAATCCAACAAATAATTTTCACCTACATGTACTCATATTACCACCGCATTAAAATGCATTTCAAAAGGTGAATGTTCATTTTTTCAAATAAGTGGCTTTTGTCCAGAAATGTATTCAATTTCAGAATAATCATGTGATAGTGGCTTTGGGAAAAAAGAGTTTGATTGTCAATGAATTTCCAACTGAGTGACTTCACACGTGACAGATGATGATACATTTGAATCCAGGGTTTCCTCAAGCTAGACATCTTCATTTGCTCTTGATAAGAATGTCTGGTAAACCAAATATATTCCATGAAGCTTCAGAGAGCTTTTCACTTTAATAGGTTCCATCCTTTACGGTTCACAATATATTTTCTAGTACAACAATTGAGTCTCGACAGGGGGCTTGTCAGCAACACCTGAACAACAGAAGATTACGCAAAAGACCGACCTGACCTACCAGGCCTTTATGCCCCCTCCACTAATCTCTGGAATGACAAAAACTCGAGCACTGACACTCCGTGACCTTGTAGCTCATCATATTGGGGTAATTTTTAGCTTATTTGCATAACCCCTGGTGCAGAGGATCAAGAGTAAAGTCAATATGGTGACCATGTGGGGTACCAGAAAAATGATGTTTTCGTCATTCTTCTTCAAAATTCCTGCTTTTCTGTAAGGAAAAGTGGGCAAAGCTATTTATTTCACATCAGAGTTTTATTTACTAATTTACCATGCAGTCTTTGCGAAGAAAACACAAATACAGAATATCTGACCAAAAAATCATCCAAGAAATGCCTATTTTGAACAGGATGTCACTGTGATGTCATTATTTTGGATTTTTTACCTTTTTTAGTGGAGCTTGATCTAAGGGTATAGTATGCTAAGTATCAGCCCAGTAGTTCAAGGATAAAAAATCGACCATAGAGGTCCATGTCCCCCGCTAGCAGCACCAGTTATGGTGGATTACATCCACCATAACTGGCGCTGCTGCTGCGGGGGCCATGGACCTCTATGGTCGATTTTTTGGGGTCGATGATATCTCATATCATTGATAAGAGTATGATTTGAAAATGGAGATATCGCTGATGAGCTTAACATAATCTAATACAGCAGATGGCACCCATATTGGATTATGCACATCCATAAAACATAATACATGACTGTCCTCTCACTAAGGTCAAGGGACTCCCCAAGTTTGAAGTAGATCAGTTGAATCGTACTCCAGCTATTGTCCGGACAAGATCAAACTGCTTAAAATCCAATGAAATCCAGTATGGCCGATGGTGGCCATATTGGATTAAGCACGTCCTTGAAAAACAATCCTAATCCTCCTCTCAACAATGTCAAGGCACTCCCCAGGTATGAAGTAGATCGGTTGAATCGTTCGAGTTATTGTCCAGACAAGATTCAACTGCTTACAATCCAATATGGCTGACGGCGGCCATATTAGATTACGCACATTGCTGAAAAACAATCCCAACCGTCCTCTCACAAATGTCAAGGCACACCCCAAATTTGAAGTTGATCGATTAAATCGTTCACGAGTTATTGTCCGGACAAGAAAATCTAAGATCGAACTGCTTATAATCCAAAATGGCTGACGGCGGTCATATTTGATTACGCACATTGCTGAAAAACAATCCCAACCGTCCTCTCACCAATGTCAAGGCACACCCCAAGTTTGAAGTTGATCGGTTAAATCGTTCACGAGTTCTTGTCCGGACAAGAAAATCTAAGATCGAACAGCTTATAATCCAAAATGGCTGACGGCGGCCATATTTGATTACGCACATGGCTGAAAAACAATCACAACCGTCCTCTCACCAATGTCAAGGCACACCCCAAGTTTGAAGTTGATCGGTTAAATCGTTCACGAGTTATTGTCCGGACAAGAAAATCTAAGATCGTACTGCTTATAATCCAAAATGGCTGACGGCGGCCATATTGGATTACGCACATTGCTGAAAAACAATCCAAACCGTCCTCTCGCCAATGTCAAGGCACACTCCAAGTTTGAAGTTGATCGGTTAAATCGTTCACGAGTTATTGTCCGGACAAGAAAATCTTACGGAATTACGGAATCACGGAATTACGGACACCGGTGTTTCTAAGTCCCCCCCCTACTAAGTAGCGGGGGACAATAAAATGTTAGAAAGGGGGAGAGGGGACAAAATGCCCAGGCCAGATAGAGTTAAGCATACAGAGACAGCCATGATATTGCAGGATGTTATGTGACTTTGCATCATCTCTTCGTCATTCCAGATCTGTCGGCTTTCATCAAACCTGATGCGACCTGTCAAGCCAAGATAAACTCTCTTCCAAAGTATAATGAAGTTCCTGCGTATGTAGCCAGATTGCTATATAATATGAAAAGCTGAGAGATACCCAATACCTCTAGTTAACATTAGTCATGTGACTCGAGGAAGTTTTCATATTGTTGCATTTGTAGTGGTTGAACAAGAAATACATGCAGACTACAAAACGATATCCCTGGTCTGAGGTACAGTAATAAAGATTTGAGAGAAATGAAGGCAGAATTCCAAAGTGTTTTTATTTTTAATTTTTACAGTCTGTATTTTTACAGGCTCATGGATGCTCAGTCTGTAAAAAGCTCTTATAGCTTTAATTCCTTCTACCATCTGTCTCAGTGATCTGTGATGTCCAAATCATGTTCAAGGTTCTACTCCAGACTTCATCTACATGTAATACATGTAACAGTGGAGAATGACAGGATGAACTCCTGCCCCAAACCCCAAAAGGCCATGGTTTGAGAGATGAGGTGTAAGGGTTACCAATTTGATGGTAAAATACATGAAGGCCTATCCAGGTTATTTACTTATACATTTAAAGAATAGGCAAATCACTGATGAGAAGCGAGACTGTTCATATAGAGAACACTCCATTGTGCTATTTTCTGGTGATGCTTAGCATCATGTTTAGTTCTCTTCCATATTCTCATCATCCTCTTCGATAACCTGGACCAACTTCTTTTCCATCTTTGCTTGTCGTGCTGTAAATGGAAAATATAGTTCTTTCAATAATTAGTTTTAGGTGCAACAGGATGGAGAGTTCTTATTTTCAGCAGATGCTGGTTTGATAGAACAAGGGGAGCTAACTCGTACAGGCCAACTACAATATTGCTCCTCAGTGTCACCATGCTGGACTTGGTATTTAAATTAGCAATCGTTTGTGGGCCTATTTGTCTGTACAAATCAAGTTTGAATTCGGAATTCAGTTTCACAACAACCCTGTTTTGCAGATGATGTGCAATATGGTTAAGATTTTCTCAATGGATAATTAGAGAATACTCGGGTGCTGAGTACAAGTCTACCTTGTCCAAGCCTGAAAATACGACTGAATACAAATAATCTCCAGCTTCGAGGGCACTTTTTTGAGGTAATGTCTTTGTTTAGGACAAACCAAATATATCCATCTTTTCTGGCTCACTGATGCAGTAGTTTAATGCAATTTGCATGAAAGCAGCAATGTTCTTTGAGTCACTTGAAGAGTCAGCCTTCAACGATACTATTTGCTTCAAATGAAACAAGACACGGACTCCATGTCTAAGAACATTACTTTGGCAAAACTTTGACAGAGAGAAAAAAAAAATTCTGTGGGCAATAAAAAGGGTTGACATTTTATTTTATTCAGTCCAAGGCAGAGGACATCACCCCCATCAGAGGATATGGTAGATACCATGGCCTTTTAACCAATGATATCTGTATATGAATAGGGACCATCTTATTCTGATCTGCAGGGTTTATTAGAAATCTCAGGTGCTTATTTTCAGGCTTGCTAGTTGATTTGAATATGTCTGAAAACTACAGTCATTGTTCATAATGACATCAGCGATCTTCCATGGAGACAGGAGTGAGATTCTTGTCTTATATGTACCCAAGAAAGGCCTACATAATTTTGTGATGAAATTAAACATGTCACAGGATAGAAACTTTGAAAATAGATGTTTCGTGCAAAATGGAAAGCACACATGTAAAGTCATGAAATCCACAAGCCAGGATACACAATTCGTCATGAACTCCATAATGGAGAGCAGGGATGCATACACACAGCTTTTTAGGGCTGATAACGGGCCCAATAATCCTCTCTAAACACTCAATATCCATAAGATAAACTGAATTTTATCTGGAATTATGCAGAAAATCCAATACTTTCACTTGATTTTTGTTTTTTGAAAGACCCATTTTTACTCAAAAATTGTTCACAAAATCCATTGTCAATCCTTAAATGCTCTGACAAAACTCTGTATTCATGACAAAACCCAATTTTGCATGAAAATGGCTCAAAACATCATTGTCCACAAACCCATGAGGGCAGGTTTTAAAATTCTCCTAATAAATGGACGTCGTTTTGTGTCAGCATGATATTTGTAAATTTGACTGAACTGTTTATAAAAGTTGTTACAAACCTGCTGGTGATTTAATCAGATGAATATATTTCTCCACATCTTTTATATCTGCTTCTTTCCTCAACTGTTTGCCTTTCTTTAATCTGGAATATACGATATGATAATTGAAACCGATTTAATAACATAGAAACAGAAAGGAACAAAATATCTCACAGGTGCACTATTCAAATGACCATGTAGACACATTTTAAAAAAATACTGCCTGCTTTAATCTGGTTTACAAAAAACAAGCATTAATTACATGAAAATTAAAGAGAGAGAGAGAGAAATAAGGTTCAGCAATATTTCAGCTATATAGCGACGATCAGACAAAATTCTAAGTGCTCAAGCTAATAACTTAGTAATCCAACACATTAACCCATACACACATTAAATCTTATGCAACAAACCGATTTCTCTCAAATAACCCAAGACACAGTCCTCCCTCACCCGACTAAAAAGATCTTCCAAAGTAGTTGCTCGACAAAAAGAGTATCTTACAATCTTAAAATCTATACAGTCGATAAGAATATGTTTCACTGTGAGATGTTCGTGGCATGGAATACACCTTGGGAATTAAAGATATAAATGAGGCAGAATACACCATTAACAGTGAGGTCGTTTTGTATGGTTACTGAAAAAAAATATGACAACCTTTTTAATAAGCATTATCTGATTAGGACAGAAAGAATTTGGGAAATACAAAGTTAGTCACACTCCCAAGATTGAGTTAGAGAATCCATATGTTTAATTTTAGTTATCCACATATTACACATAATGAAATCCTGCTGGAATAACAAAATAGGACCATACAAACATACCAACAAGAATACTAATTTCCACCAAATGCATTGTTCTAAGTTTAAAAGTGCAGGGATGATTATACCAGAAGTACTGGCCTGCCTTTGAGTTTGTATTTAAACATCTGACCTAATAAGCTTACAACAATTGATTGAGGATTTGCTGATTCCAATCGAGTTCACTCTGACGATATTCCATAAATAATAATATTGCCATTCATTTCTTTCGTCTTGTGATACTTTGTTTTGATTTTGCAATTCTTGTTTTAAAGAACTCTCGGCATCACAGATCATCATTTAAAGATGACAGACTAGTCTTCAGTCAGGTTATGAATTGATATTATCTTTACAGACTTTGACAGCAAAAACAGACTAGGGAGTCCACACTCCACTGAACAGATAAGCTGATGCTGGGATGTGTGTCCTCTGGTTTTTGCTCAAATTCCTTCTTTTTTTTCCTAGATTCAGGAAAGAACTGTTTTCCAGGGAATTGTTCCATCTTTCAGGAAAAACCTAAAATTAATATCAGCTCAGTAGAATTATTTATCTTCATGATTGTGGAATCACATGAGCTGATGGTTCAAGGATAGGTCCACCACATTGAACAGGATAGAGAGAATCACCTCTCTAAAATGGAGGTAAAAAAGGTTGTTTTTGTCCAATAAAATCAAGAATATATCGAATGAAGAGACATCCACCATAGGATACCATGTACATATATATCTGCATTGGATGGTATTGAAAAAACAAATTGTCGTCTATCTAATTTCCATAAGAATAGACATCTTTTGTTCTTTATTAACAATTTAACTATGCACTTTCATTGGAAAACCATTGTTATGACATATAAAAATATAAGGTAAGTCAACTGAAGATTTTGAAGCATTATGATGAATAAGTCAACTGAAGATTTTGAAGCATTATGATGAATAAGTCAAAAGTTATTGAGCAAAAACAACCTTTTTTACCTCTATTTTAGAGATGTACTTCTCTCTGACTTGTTGAACATGCAATGAATAAGGGGAGATAACTTTGATATAATAGGAAATTATCACATACAACAAAATTATCTCCCTTATACCCTGAAGTTGCAGGAAAGGAATTTTGCTCTGGGCATATGGTTGCAACAAAAGGAATTTATTTACAACAAGAGTTAAAATGAACTGTATTTCAAGGGGTTTTGTGAAAGATATTGGCAAGAATGGATATCCAGCCATCTAGAACTTTCCCCAAAACCCCTATTACATCACTGATACAGGGAAACAACATGAAACTGGGAATGTGAAAGAGCATTCCCAGCTACAACCTGTAATGAGTGACCCTGTGACTGTAACCATGATGTGGAGGATGAGCCATGACAGTTTTACCTGTTTACAATGAACTGGTTTTGTCTCCTGACTCTGATTTCATCTATTCTCTTCATAGCATTCACTGTAAAGGAAGACAAATTACACCTTATTTCCATACATAAAACACAAATGCTCCACATTTTCAATTCAATCAAACAGGCTGTAGCTCCAATTAAATGCATTTCTTTTTGAAAATGAATTTTGAACCATCACATGCTGGGCTTGCTTTTCCATGCTGGGAATCTGATTTCAGTCAGTACTCCTGAAAAATAAATCAGATTACCTTAAAATTTTAGCAATCTGTATAAAAATGATAGCTTTGGGTTTCCAGGGATTCCTAAAGAGTTTGAGTGTGAGAATCGGGATTCCTTATGGTTGCGACGAAAAGCAAGGCATGGTATGCAAGTACAGCTGTCTGGTCAAGATAGCCTCACAAAATTACGAATTTTACTTAATATCAGTACAGAAACCACACAGTACCTGTTGAATGATAAAAGAAGTAAAGCAGCAGCTGCAAGTTACTATTATTTCTTTCACCATGATCACTTTTCTGACAATGTGGGTTCAATGATTGACCATGAACCCAATTCAAACATGACGACATTTGCGCGAGGGTCGATGTTTTACATTTATGATAATAGCCATCGTGAAACTATCCACGACCGATAATGGAGTTAATGGACAAGCGATTGGATCGTTAAGAGCAGCGATTCGATTGGCTAATGCCTGGCGTCAGCCGTTGCTATGCCAGTCACTCTCTGTGGTTCGATATTTTTCAGAAAAATGCTGAGTTGTGTTAATTCTTTTTCAAAACTGACACAGTTTTTCCCTTCAAAAGGCGCTCCTATACGTCTTATTCTTCCATGCAAAGTCAGGTGACTAGGTCACATGAATTCTGTCCGTCTGGGATAATTTTGTGATGGCTATTATCATATAAACATAAAAGTTGACCTTCAGCAAACATTGCCGTCTTCGGGTTGACCATGAATCAACAAATATAATCATTGTCCAACAATTTCATATTCTTCCAGCCAATAACTACCCATACCCGTTTTATTCCAGAGCTGTCTGTCATACTTCACAGGTACATGTCGTCGTTTTTCAAATTCGAATGAGGGGTCCACAGCTAGGTCCTTTCCAGCGGCTTTCCTGAAAGCCTTGGTCCACCGGGTACGACGAGGATTGCGCTTCTTCTTGAATGCTTTGTGACATTTGCCCCGACAAAATCGGAATATCTGTCAAAATAAAAACTTAACTAGAATTCATCATCCACAATGGATCCTGGCCAAAATTCAGTTGTTTAGTTGCTTGACCAAAACCAATGAAGGAACTCTATTACTAACTTTTATACCGTACTCCAAATGTTTGTTTTCCAGCAAAAATATTGACCACAAAATTGGTTAGGGAGAATAGATTGTCAAGTTGGCAACATAGCTATTAAATAGCCTTAGAGGGTGATTTTATATGTGACATAACTCACATGTTATGAATGTGAGTTATGAACTGAGCACATTTGGCACTAAGGCTCATTAAACTTAATCATTCGTTTATCATTATCTGCTTGCAAAGAAAGTGGATCATTCAGGCAGATTTTATTTTCATTTGTTATATCTATTTTTAGTGGGGAACAATGTAGTACGCCTTGTTAATTCAATTGGCAAAATACACATTTTCGAAGCAGAAAATGGGATCTTGCAGCATACCATTATCGTGGGAAATACAATTTACGGTCTGTTGCCAAGGTAATATTTTGCTACGAAGAGGGCTTCCACATGTCCTGAGAGAATAACTCGACTATAATATATGCTGATGCGACCAGGGGTTTTTCTAGCCGATTTCTCATCTAAAATTGAGTTTTAGAGGATTTTTGTAAATTGAGTTTTCCCTCGACAAATTCAGTTTCTTTTAATTTTCGATATTGGCCGCGCTTGCGTGCGAAAACTTTTGAGTTTTACTGATATTTCCTCGCCCATATCATTGTGTATTTGTATCTAAATAAACTTATTTTAATCCTTGAATCTTGTCCGAGTTCGCGATCCGACGTCGTTGTTGTTTTCGTTGTTGTTGTTTACTGGCGCACTGTGACTCTCCGCACAAAGGTGATACTGACAATTTGAACGAATGGTGCATAGGAGAACCTTTGATAGGAGAGTGTTGGGCAGTATCGCGCTCATTCATTGGACAGGCAGTTCATTATCATCCAATGAAATATAGCGTTAAGAAGATTGCCAAATACCATCTTCGCAATATTGCTGACATCATCAGTAAATGCGCTGCAAGATTCACTTTGACAGGATCGTTTGCCAGGCAGAAATTGTTGCTTCAAACGATGTTGATCTGGTATTTTACAGCTAGCTACCACTCGAAACAGAATAAAACTTGTGCACTATAGACATTAATGTACAAAATATAAGAATGCTTTGACTGCAATGACTAATGAACTGCAAAACCGTGGGCAAAGAAATTAGACACGGAAATTGAGTGGCCCGGGCTTTGCAACAACAACAACGAAATGTATCTGACGATCTCCTCTCAATGAAAAATTACCATTTTCAAGGTCATAAAATCAACAATCTTTGGTGATTGATTCTCTTTTAAGTATAACTGAAAGGCATAGTACCATTTGATTGGATTTTCAAACAGAATACTTGATAAACATCGTATTGTTTTTTCTTCTTCTAGGCAATTTCGATGGTTTTTTACTCAGCAAAAAACTACATCTTGTATACAGAAATTCGACAAAGTTAATCATGCAGTCATATTTATTTCATGTTAACTAACAATTATAAACAACTATTCCTGGAAAAAAACAGCTACCTTTTGTAGTACTGAGTACGAAGCCAGATACTATCTTTGTCAGGGCAACACATTCCAAATGTTAGATACTAGTTATTGATGCCTGCCAAAGTGTCCGTCACCAGTGAAAAAATTATTCGCAGGCTTGAAATGAAGGCGGACGTGTATAATTTTCAACTGTGGGTTTGAAATTTGTTTTCAGTTATCCCTATGAAAATGTTTGCATAATTGAGTTTGTGAGCCGAAACTATGAAAACCATGGAAATATTGAGTTTTTTCGATTATTGGCGCGCCGAAAAATTGAGTTTTGTGAAATTCTCAAATTGAGTAGATGAAAGATTTTGGGCTAGAATAACCCCTGGCGACATAGCTGGTTCATAGTAGACAGAAACACGGAGGATCACTGCTATAACATTGCGAATGCTCACTGAAACCAAGATTAGTTTGTGGATTTCCAGAAAATGAAGGGGATGCAGTGACTTGGATTGGCTTAGTTTTTAGTATTGTCACCTTTTCCATACAGTATAACTCCACCATAAGAACGTTGAAATTAAAGGCAGATCGATCTGGGGCACAATGTGAAACACATCATATCCAGACTTGTGAGATCAGCTGATATGGCAGGTATTCTTTGAAAATCATAAACAAAGACCCAGTTTGAAGGTTATAAATTATGCCAGGATGGGCCCTAAATGAGTTAGCTGAAAGAGCCATTTGATGCCCTTGGTTGCGAAACTATTTCCAATTCAGTAAGGCTACAAACCGAAGAAAAAAAACAGATTTCAATCAGCAAATTGTCAATTAAAAGTATGTAAACAGAATGCTTTGTCAAATCTTAAGGCCAATGAACACCTAGCCGATTCTGTCAGAAGCAACTAAATCACACAGTTACTCCTGATATGACATCATCGGCAGAAAGAGTTTGTCGCACACCTTTGCAAGGTCGTTGTAAGATGAAGAAACTAGGAAATGTAACTGATCCGTGAGAATATTTGTATTTGTTGGCGCTACCACGTCAACATCATACGATGAGCTAACATGTGACCAGAAGCTGGTAAAGAGAAGACATTGCTTGAGATTCAGTCAGGAGTTGCCCCATACCTTTGCGATGATCTCAGATCTAGAGTTCTCATGATTCAGTCGCGAGAAATTAAATCAGTTTCATATGTATCACTCAGTCGCTTGTGCAAACCCAGCTGATTCCTTGCGATCTGGCCTAATTTTTATAGCTTACGATGGAATCGCAAAGGTGTGCACCAGCATTTACCCTTTGCATTGTTTATTGTTCGCAGAGTTAAGAAATATCATTGTGAAACTGAAGTACAAACAGCATGATCTACATAGCATGAATATCAATGTTGGCCGATGAAGATAAGCAGGCTAGGTGAGAAAAGGATTTTGCGGTCAATGGTCAACGGATCATCTTGTGAATCTGAATTCTGATGGGGATTATGTGCTTGTCGGCACAAATTGCTTGAAAGAACTTGTTCTAGGACAGGAATGTTTATATGTTTTTTTATGTAATAACAAATATACTCATATAGAGTGGGAAGCCACGAGAGCATGATAACATTTACCATTCAAGCGTACAACAAGTCAACAAGTCAAATGATCACAACTAGTAAAAGAGGTTCCACATGCACTGAGCTTAAAATGTGGAATTGCTATCTATAATTGCAAATTTTAGCAGAACAGAAGTCATGTGTTCAAAGAGAAAATCAAAGCGAGAGAAATAACTGTTCAGGTGAAAGCAATTGGAGGGTTGGGTAGCTGACATAAGAAAATTAAATCCTGTGAGCTGACCGAGCGTACTGTGAAACACTGGCGAATAACACCTGTCGAGCGCCTCATTTTTTTCTTTCCCGGGAAGCGGAAGAGTGGGTCTATAAAATGTTTCAAAGATTACAGACGATGAACAGGTTTTTGGAAAGAAGGATTTCAACAGCTGTTCATTCTATCAATATTAGCCACAACTGTTCCCGCCTGCGGTTGATAGTCACAAGCGACGAGTATTCTCTGTGTGCTATAATTCGTAGTACCGTATAAATTTTCAGACTGATGCTCCTTACTGGTTATTTTCCGAAAGCTAATTTCTTCTCCTCCACACTTGTCACTTTTATTAGAGTTAGTGCTGGTGATTAGATGTACAAGATCCGTTTTCAAAGTGACCCTGACCTCCCCCATATTACGGTAGACGCCATGTTGTGCATGTCTGTCCAAATGCGCATGCGTAGTGGCCCAAATATACACAAAATGGTGTCTAAAATAATATGAGGGAGGTCGTGTACACCTAATCACCTAATAATTATTAAAGTGGCAAGCGTGGAGGAGAAAGAATTAGCTTCCAGAAAATAACTGGTAAGGAACATCAGTCTGAATGTTTATATGGTACAGGTTATAACACCCGGGAATCCTAACTCAGAAACACTAGCTGTGATAGGTGAATATAGGGTAAGGGGGCGTGACTTTCCTATCACAGCTCAGAGCGGACTTAGGTTAAAATGTAGCGATAAAAGCTGACCTTCCTAAAAGTGGCTTTTCACAATCTTTCTCTGATGAAAATCACGAAATGGTAGAGAAAAAATGTTACTTGTCCAGGACATTGCAGAAAATAAAAATGTTCAGGGCGGCAAGAAAAGCAGGGGCGGGCGGTGATGATAACGAACTATTAAGTTTAATGAGTCTAAACTACACGAGTTGGTTAATGAGCCTAAACTACACGAGTTGGTTAATGAGCCTAAACTACACGAGTTGGTTAATGAGCCTAAACTACACGAGTTGGTTTCGTCGACAAAATAAAATATATGGCATAGGTTTGCTTATGTATTGCGTAGGAAAGTGAAATTCACTGAGTCTGAGTCTACACCAGTTTATTGTGGGTGCGGCTCCATAGGTCAGATTTTTCTGAATGGTTTTGGACTTGGAAAACAAATCCATCCAAATTTTTCAGGCTGAAAACAAAATCCATGCAACCTCTTCCACAGAGGGGGTCTGGAAAATTTCTGGAAAAGCCCAATATGTTGTCACTCTTGAAACCGGCCATTGGTGTATGCCCAGTTTTCGATACTGACTGTTGACACACTCTCCGCTGAGTTAGACGACAATGAGAAAAAAAAACACGTATTATTGCTGAGAATATATTACCTTACAGTCGTTTCTAACAAACTGTATACCATGTCCGGGATATATTGTAGAAGAACAGAAATAACACTTTTCTAAGCGCATCGTTGATGTTTTCCTCGTTCCACCACGCTGTCGTAAGAGGAGGTCTGCAGCAAAAACTAGACAGAAGCTGATTGGACCACTCATTTGCGCAGAATACATTACGGTGGGTTACCTCCCCTGTCGAACAAAATCGATGCAATGTCATGAATTCCACAGAAAAGCGGTCCACACATCGCTAAAAACAGACCTTTTTCGTGGAGAATTCACTCAACATTTTTCGTAGACCAAATGTTATCTCTGGGAAAAAAAGCTAATTATTTTCAACAATTTATAAACCTGACCAATGCGGGGAGATTCAGCAAGGTAGCAAGCCCGTAGGCTGGTTGGCAAAGGGGGG
>JAVTVY010000366.1:0-33778 GCA_036873755.1 Hanleya hanleyi | reverse complement strand
TGGCAGTTATGGTATAATAGAGGCCAAATATGGTATAATACAAAAGGTGTATATATACAAAAAACTCATGTCTCAGGAGTAGGATTCGAACCCACGCAGACCAGCACTTAGGACTGGCGCCTTAGACCTCTCGGCTATCCTGACTTTACAGTTATAGTTTTATAGTTTTAACTATTGTATCAGAAGTATCAAGTAAACAACTCATGTGTCAGGAGTAGGATTGGAACCCACGCCCTGCATGTGCAGGCCAGCACTTGAGACTGGCGCCTTAGACCACTCGACTATCCTGAATTTTACAGTTATAGTTCACAGTATCAAGTCATATGTAGTATTCATGCACGATGCGACCTCCAAGTGTGTAGCTGCGTCTACATGCAGAGAACTACAAGATGACACCCCACACGATACATTCGGACCAAGGATGGTCTCTGTCTACCATAAACACCTTCCTTCACTTCCCCAAAATGCCCGTTCTCGCTACTACTCCTACTGATGACGTCACCAATGACGTCACACATGACATGGACATCCCTCAAGTCGTGGTATACACCTCGAGAGCTTCACCTTGACACCCCACACGACGCATTCGGACCAAGGATGGTCCATCTCTACACCAAATACCTTTCTTCACTTCCCCAAAATGCCCACTTTCGCTACTACTCGTACTGATGACGTCACCAATGACGTCACAGATGCTGTGAACATGCCTCAAATCGTGGTCTCCAGACCGAAGGCTACAAGATGATACCCCACAGGACGCATTCGGACCAAGGGTGGTCCATCTCTATACAAATACCTTCCTTCACTGACCAAAAATGCTCACTTTAGCTACTACTCCTACTGATGACGTCACCAATGACGTCACAGATGACGTGGACATCCCTCATGTCGTGGTCTGCACCACGAGAACTACAAGATGGCACCCCACACGACGCATTCGGACCAAGGATGGTCCATCTCTACACCAAATACCTCCCTTCACTTCCCCAAAATGCCCACTTTCGCTACTACTCGTACCGATGACGTCACCGATGACGTTACAAATGCTGTGGACATCCCCCAAATCGGGGTCTACACCGCGAGTGCTACAAAATGACACCTCCCACGACACTTTGGCGCGACTTGCAATAAAAAACACGCCATTCTGACTCTACCCAACAAAGGCTTCACTTTGACACCTCTCACGGCCCATTTGGACCAAAAGTGATCCATCTCTACCCCATTCGCAGAATATTGATAACGGACGATACATTAGTCCAGTCGGAGACACCTCTATGAGAGCTTCAAAATAAGACCGCATACGACACCATCGGACCACTAGGGGCTCACCTAGACCCCAAAACGTCCATCCAGCACTATTTACCCACTACGCATGCGCGCAGTGACTTTTTCAAAAAAATTCACCGCTTACCTTCGGGACCTCGCCCATCGTGTTCTACGTGGTGAGACGTGAAAAACAAAATCCCACAACACATATCGTAATGAACATGTGTGAATTGCCCAGTATGGACCTATCCACTGAGCCAGTAGGCGTATGGGCCTATCCAGACCTCCGTGAACTTTTCCAAAAATTTCACCGCTTAGCTCCGAGACCCCGCCCATCGTGTTCTACGTGGTGAGACGTGAAAAACAAGATCCCACAATCCATATCGCATATGTGTGATTTTCCCGTATAGATGCAAATGTACGAATCAGGCCCTATTTTTCGAGTAAAGTCCGTGTTCCACTTTTCATATTTTGGGACAAATCCTCAATTTACATACACCCACCCATAACTTGATAGGCAGGCCCCGATAAGCCGGGGACCGATATTAGCCCTTTTGCACAGTTGATAGGAGTTTTTTCCTATTGTAGGGGTAATGTCCGTGTTCCGCTTTTTATATTTTCGGGACAAATCCTGATTTTGCATGCACCACTCCCCCACCCTATCTCTGTCGGCAGGCCCCGATAAGCCGGGGACCGATATTAGCCCTTTTGGACATGGTTGATAGGAGTTTTCCCCTATTGTAGGGGTAAAATCCGTGTTCCGCTTTTTATATTTTCGGGGACAAATCCTCAATTTACATGCACCCACCCATGACTTGATAGGCAGGCCCGATAAGCCGGAGACCGATATTAGCCCATTTGAACATGGTTGATAGGGGTTTTCCCCTATTGTAGAGGTAAAGTCCGTGTTCCGCTTTTTATATTTTCGAGACAAATCCTCAATTTACTTGCACCCACCCTACCTCTGTCGGCAGGCCCCGATAAGCCGGGGACCGATATTACCCCTTTTCGACATGGTTGGTAGGGGTTTTGCCCTATTGTAGGGGTAAAGTCCGTGTTCAGCTTTTTATATTTTCGGGACAGTTCCTAATTTTACATGCATCCACCCATGACTTGCTCGCCCTGGAGGAGCGCTTCACTTTGACACCTCACTCAACCCAACCGGGCCACTAGGGGCCCACCTCGGTCCCAAAACGTCTATTTCCATAACCTTTATCTACTGCGCCTGTGCAGAATGACGTATGCTTCGCAATGATATCTCACTCGACCCAATCGGCCCACTAGGGGTCCCTCTCGCCCTCCAAACGTTCACCCAGCGCTATTTACCCACTACGAATGCGCACAGTGACTTTTTCAAAAAAATTCAACCAATCGCTTCGGGAAACCGTCCTTCGTGTTCTACGTGGCGAGGCGTAAAAAACAAGATCCCACAACCCATACCGCAATGACCAGGAGTAAATTTCCCATTAGGTTCAACATTGGCCAGTGCGCCAGTATGGACCATATAGTGATAGTGGTAGACATATATATGCTATTTTCAACCTTGGTTTGTAGCATATGACTCGTGGTGTAATGGATAACGTGTCTGCCTCTAGATAAAGCGACCCGGATTCAATTTTCGCTGGGACTTTTCCATTCTCCCACTGTATGGAGAAACTGAGGGTTCCCCACTGGCCATTTAAAATAGGCAAATAGATGGCAATATTGTGCATTCCATGGGTGCTTCGGAAGGGCAGATAAAGGCTATATATTCTGCCGAAGATGACCGGACATTATATTCTCGGACATATCATGTTAAATAATACACTATTGTTAGCGGCGATTGTTAGCGGCGGGGCCGGAGAGTGAATATGCCCTTTATATACTACTAACACAGCTTCCACAGCTTTTGAGAATCGTTTTTGTTTTTTATTATCATGTTATCATAGTACTCTCTTTTTAGACATTTACATAAAATATTACACTGATTTCGTAATCGTTTAGCATTTTTTTCAGTCAGATTCGTTTTGATGCTTTTGTGCCTTATTGTGATAGTCATCCATTCAGGATTTCGGTTTTTCAGCCGCATTTTCACAGTTGGTGCGTGATTATCACAAACAGGAACAAATGGTTGTTTAAACAAGCCCCACGCCTGGTCAACATCATCTACAGCTCCCAAAACACCCGAGGGGATGTGCTCGAGGCCGCCCAGGAATGCAGTTTGACTGAAGTTTCGAAATGATTTAGTAGTAATCGTTTTCGGTTTGCCTTTCGATTTTGGGGCCTTATACGAGTAATATATAATTGAGTGGCCTCTAATGCCACAAGGCATCATTCCTCTATCATACATCTTTTCAGAATGAGTGGTGATGATTGGATAGTAGAAAATATCACAACACGATCTCATGTAGCGTCAGTTTCATCATGATATATTTCCTATATGATATATCATTAATCAGAACAGTTATTAACTTTACTGAGTTATGCATATTCGTATCGCACATAAAACCAGGAAAGCGTCCAAGACAGCTTTGCTGTTGTATCCAAGATAATCTAGCATACCGCCAGATCAATGTCGTTGATAAACTTCCGAAACAGGCTAACTATTCCACCTGAATATCCGGAAGTTGATAAAACAGAACGTTATCATGCTGTACATAGGTCACATGACTCACGTTCCGGAAGTCACACATTATGTATGACTACATCTTTGATATATCCACTAATCAAAGTAAGGCCTGCATGCACTTTTCCACCAGGGTTGCTGATGTAAGGCAAGGGTCGCGATTTCAGCGAATACCAAGTGAAGGTAGCTCAACAGATCCGACCTGAAACGTTCGTATGTCTGTCACAGCCTGTCTATCCAGGGCTCCTTCTGGCCATGCATGTAGGTACTCTGGCTGGCGGAAGGGGGTGGGGGAGGGGGGGAGGGGAAGGGAATACTGCGGAAGGAATGATTATTCCTCACCAAGCAGGACCGGGCATGTCCGGAACTGCCAGGAAGTAGTAATTCAGTACCAACCAGGACCTGGGCGATTCAGAACTATTAACGTCCATCAGTGACTCATTCTGGCAATGCGTGCAGCTTTCGGGGTGAAGAGGGAGTACTAGGGAGAAAGCAATAATTCATCACCAAGCAGTACCGGGCAGGTTCACACTTACCAGGTCGGACTAGTTCAGCATCGAGCAGCACCGAGTAGGTCCAGAACCGCCTGATCCTGCTTGGTACTGAATTAGTACGGCCTGGTAATTCTGGACCTGCCCAGTACTGCTTGGTGAGGAATTAGTACTCCCTCCTCAGTACTCCCTCCTCCCCACACTCCAACAAACGGCACAGAGGAAAATTATGTAGACCCGTAGGGACTAATGGTCCTGTCTTATAGTCAGAAAAAAATTGAGCACCGGCTCTGTGTCTTGCTAACACAGCAAAAGATAGAGTTCTTACACGACAAGAAAGACGTCTGAAACTTCCTTCTTTAGAGTGTCCAGGTTTCTGTGTTTTAATGTTCGCGTATAGTTGCAGTTACATTTCCATTTATCTAATTTTATGCGTGTTTTCGTTCATTTTCCAGTGGCACTACTTTCGTGCTCAAAATATGTCGTCTGCTAAACCACAGATTTTGAGAGGCGCATGTTGAGTGATTTTGTGGGACTAACTCATTCTCATTAGAAAGCGTGTTTGGGCAGTGATTTAGTATTAAATAATACCAGTATAAGTGTAATTCATTGTAGAAAACAATGGGATATTTCACTTTGCCTGTATTCATTTACATTTTCATGAAATATGTGTGTTGAGTTACAGTTTGGAATTTTCACCATTTAAGCTTACCCCTCAAGACCCTCTGCATTATCTTTTTATGGTAAGTTTCTAAAATCCAGTGGTGGTCAAATCATTTACGTAATAATTTCCCTGTATTCAGAAATGTTTTCTTTCCATTCTGCTTCTGAAATATTCATGGAATGTTGCAAGCAATTCCCCCTGATCTACAGAAAGAGTTTTGCATATCACAGACACGCTGTGTTTGAAAATGTAAGGTGACAGGGGAGATAACCAAATAGAACTGTAATATACTAGGGGTGTACTGACAGTAGGAGGTACATATATATAATATGATGCCATGAGAGGATGCATCCCAGCATAGCCCCAGCCCATCTAACCATGAGGATTTTACATTGTATCTCAATATTCATTTTTACCCCTCGGCCAGTTTTGGTCGTGGGGTATTGTCGTCTTATACGTCCGTCTGTTCGTACGTCAGTACGTGAGCGAGATAGCCGGGAAACTGTTCCACTGAAGAATTCAAAATTTGGTATGCTTATTCACCTAGTCAAGGACCAGAAGCCTATTGAATTGGGACCTGATTGGGTGGAAACCTTGGCGGACATCTTTAATTTTATGCAAAATGGATAATGATCCATATCTCGGAAACCATTCAACTGGTCAATACGAAAGTTGGTATACATCATCGATACATCAAGCAACTTTCAATGAAGTACCAAACCGGCTTTTCTGATTAGCTGGAAATCCTGGAGGCCATCTTTAATTTATGCAAAATCGATAATGATACATATCTCTGTTACCATTCAATTGTTTTATATAAAAGTTGGTATACATCATCGATGCATACAGATACTTTAAATCGGGACCTGATTGACCGAAAACCTTGGCGGCCATCTTTAATTTATGCAAAAACTTTAATGATATATATCTCTGATATCATTTAAGTGTTCTATGCCAAACTTGGTAAACAGCATCGATGTATCAAGAAACTTGCAATGAATAACCACATCAGTTCCTCTGAGTGGGGAGAAGGATGGGCGGCCATCTTAAATTTATGCAAAATCATTAATGATCTCGTTCTCTGATACCGTTAAAGTGCTCGATGTAATATTTGGTATACATCATCGATGCATCAAGAGACTTACGACAAATGACAGTTCTGGTTTCTCTGATTGGACGGAAACTTTGGTGGCCATCTTTAATTTATGCAAAATCTTTAATGATGTATATCACTGATACCATTTCAGTGTTCTATACGAAACTTGGTATACAGCATCAATGTATCAAGAGACTTTCAATTAATAATCACATCAGTTCCTCTGAGTGGCGGGAAGGATGAGCGGCCATCTTTAATTTATGCGAAATCATTAATGATCTCTATTTTCTGATACCGTTCAAATGCTCGATGTAAAATTTGCTATACATCATTGATGCATCAAGAAACTTATGTAATGAATACCGGTTTCTCTGATTGGACGGAAACCTTGGGGGTCATTCCTAATTGCAAAATTTTTGATAATCTGTATATTTCTGACTTGACTGCTTGGTGTTCCTGACATCTTGGTTCAAATTGAATACATTATGAATGTACCCAGAGCCGAGGGGTTTTCAGATGCACAGCTTCGTACTGTTATTTACTGCTGAAGGATATGCTTTCTATTATCTGAAAAAAGTGAAAAAAAATGACAAATATTGGTAACATGCAGTGAAGACATTATTTTATCATTTTATCCGGTTCGTTTCATAATAACTGTCTGTCCCAGCGGTCACAAGTTATTATTTTTTTTAATATATATATGTGTGCAATTACACTAATGCACTAGAGATCCTTGTTGAGAGGATTGTGTGAGACTACAAGTATGGCTCTTCGCCATGGGATGGAACATCAAAGAGTCAGTGGAATTATTCCAACAGCCTATTTTACATTTAAATAGCGCCGTTTCAGTGCCTAAGGCTCTAGTTAGTACTGCCTGGCAGTTTCGGATATCCCCGGTCCTGCTTGGTGCAGAATTAGTACTCCATCCCCAGTACTTCCTCTCCCCACCCCAGCAAAGAGCACAGGGAGAAATGGATTCAACATATAAGGTAATCCCATAATCCCAGCGCGACAACAACACCTTGGAGCTGTGAAAGACATACGCGGTCACTTCAGCTGTGACAGGCATACGGACGTTTCAGGTCGGTTCGTTTAATAGAACAGATGCTATTTAATCCGGGATTAAGTACAGCGCTCTCTGACGTCAGAAAGTGGAACTTATGACTTCATCGTATTCGACTTGGTTCATGTACCAAAGATGGATTTCTAACTCCTCATGGAAACGGAGATATCATACGTGCAGTTATTTACATGAGATAATTACCGGTCTCTTTGTTGTGATATTAGCGCTTGAGATGTACACTGTTAACCGTTAATGGCACAAGTACGACAATGAGAAATTGTAATAGCAACTACCAATAACACAATCGTCGTAATTGCGTCATTCGTGGTCGACTTTGCATGCAGAGTCGCCGCTGTTAAAGACACAATTGTGAAATTAGCTGTCGACTTGAAAATGCTAATGACACAATCGTCGCAATTGCGACAATTGTGTCATTAGTAGTTGCTACAGAGCTAATGAAGCTGAAAGACGAAATGTGGAATAGAGATACCGTAATTGTCCTGTGAAAATATATAACTGGACGGAAATTTGTTCTTAAAATGCAAGCTTTATTCATTGACAAATTTGAGGTAAATTTAATATCGCGTTCAGTGGTTGTTAGACCACCCACCTTTTGTTATGTAAGTATGGTATTTTTTCAGCCAATATACATTGTTTGAGGATTGCCATTTTGAAGTACAGGCATGCCTTTATAGCCGTGTTCGTGTGCATTTTACAGGGGTAAAACTTGTGAACGCCTACGCATGTGTATCATATTACAAGTTACTGTTGGCCTTGCCAGTCTGTTACTCAGATTATATGGTGTATTTAACTGCAGTAACCACACATGCTTGTCTCTTGAAAAAGAGGTATTTACCGTATAGAAGGTTGGCCTAGATGGATATGTATGCTGATGTTTATTCCACTAGAAACTTTTATTGTGGGTCAAGTGAAATGGATTGCAGTTTTCGTCGAGAAAATTGCTGGTTCTGGATATGTTAGCGACTATGCCTGAAAGCAGAGAACGGTGGAACAAATGACAATTGTGTGCACTTTTCACGAGTCCGCTCTTATAGTACATTCCTAATGTTCAGGATATGATGGTAGAGTGGAAATAATCGGTCTTTGACATGTCGGAATCTTCAACCTGACTTAATCTTGCATTCCGGAAAATGTCAGGTAAACCTTCTGACTGTGGTGATTTTAACTGTCTAGTGCAGATGGACCGGAATATTGAGAGGAAATCCTTGAGGCTATTTGCTAGCGTACGTTTGCGAGTGTCAACTCTAGCGTTCGAATCCCATACATTATCATTACCGTCATGTTCGTAACACATAATAATGGTCATATAGCAAAATATGTTATTTCATGAAACGTATTACCCGTGTTTCGCTAAACAATCAGCTGATCAGTTCAGCTGATCAAGAAGTTCAGATATACGAGAGAGCAGTATTATACATGGCAGTGTGACTAACGTCACTGGACCTACGAAATATGGTTTGAGATAATTTAAGTGTGTACTCGAGAGATGACTTGGGGGCCCTGTGTGCTACCATGAGAGAATTTATATAGCGTCTCTAATTGACAGTGGGAACTATTAACTTTTCCAGATGTCACCGCTGGTGAGTCATTAGCGTAGCAACTATTATCGCCCTCAGTTTCTATTACCCTGGAGAATGATCAGCCCAGCAGTACAGCACGAAGTGTTGGGGGGAGAGTCCGAGAGACCCCCCCCCCCCTTCTCGGCATTAGGCGATTTTTCTTAAATTAGCGTAGGGAATGATGCTCTGTCAGAGCAGTTGAGAAGTAAATGTTTGTAGTCCTAAATAAGACAGGAAACTGGATAAGAAACACAAATTTGAAGTAAGAAAGGTCAAGATCAGAGATTTGTTAGAATGCAAGAATCAAATCAGGCATCACTAGAGAGCCATTCTCCATGGATATATTTATTTGGCATTCAACTTCAAGGTACCTCATCTGAAGAGAGTACATAATAATAACCAATGAACAATAAAGCACACACGAACAAAATAAACAACTGGTTATAGGTTACTGAATTTAAAACACAACGATGATTTTATTATCGATTTCTTCAGTAATAACATATAATAGGGTCATTGTTGTGTTTAAATTTAGCAATTTCTCTCATAAAATCCAGCCATTTTTTATTTCTTTTTGAGGTAGAACATTTTTTAACTAATGACTGAACTGAAGAAATGATGCAATGTTGTATAGACTGGATATATAAAACGTGCAGTATAATATGCCTTCCATCTCAACGAAATTCCAAGACCAGCAAATGAGTGAAAACGGATACTATCGGAATGTGTTTGGTATCGGAATGTATGTCAACATTACAATGTAAGTTAGGCTAAAAATAGATTACTCAGGAATCTCCAGTTTAATACTGGATTCAAGTGTACTAGCCATATTATAGATATCTCATAGTACATGTAGATCTAATAGACTGATTACGACGTACGAGCGAGCGCACACATGCATGTGTGCTTTTAATATAGATATAATTAAAATATTTTTTGGAAGCTGACGTTTTAGAACAACAACAACGACCACCGAAAGCCAACAAAAGATTTACCTTCATTGGACCTCTGACGCTTCTGTGAGAAGAAGTTTTTCAAAGTTGCTTGGCGCTTCATGACATTGATTTATAAAATACATGTCAAGTGATATTCGTGGCTCGGTAAAACTTCGCAGCAGACGAAATAACAACCTCCATTCTCCGATCAAATGATTTGCTTCCTTCATGCATCGTGGCATATACAGCTCGCCTGACGTGAGATTCTGGGATTTCGGTAGCCTTCCGCAATACCACCGGCTAACAGCGACCAGCATGATCACGAGGGTTCCCGAATATTTCCAACAATTTACGGCAGATGTTCGGGAAGCGTGGCGTGGACTATTAGGGAAAACATGGCGGAGCTACCTGGAAACGTATAATGCCGACATATTTTGGCAAGTACCATTAAAGTTACTGATATTTTCGAGAGCTGGGCGCATCATTTTGTTTTTTGCTTTAGTGCTGGGCGGCCGAAGTTAGTCCCAGGCGCTTACATGTAAAAGTCACAGTGAAGAATACAGCCAAGGGTTCCTGATGGGCATGACAGTGCACTCGAGTCATCAATAAATAATAAAAAAATAATTATCAATCAAATTTTCATCAGAATTCGATCAGCTCAGAACTTGCTGGTAACAATGCCCTAATGCACGTTCATGCCAAAAATCAAGGTTCTAATGTCAACGGTTCTCCTTATTTTGCCGACGAAAGGTTTCGTATGGACTGACTCACTGACTCATTACCGACAATTTGCGATCTGTAGCCTACTTCGTAGGAAAATGGTCTGTACGAGTTGCACTAATAATCAAGATAGATGGATGGACAATTTGGGTAAATGGATAAATGTGACTGTGATGGGTGACTTATCTTCATGGTATGTAATTTCGCTTCATCTTCCATACTTATCGGTCTAAAGGACATTAGCTTATCAAACATGGCAGTGTGACTAACGTCACAGGACCTACGAAGTACAGTAGGCATTAGGACTCGAACGCGAACTGAACTCTTGGAAATCCCCACCCCCAGTTGAAATCCTGCCTATATTAAGATGGGCACCGCCCAAGTCAGAATCGCCAGTGATTTTCATCAAAAATCACCAGAAATTTTCATCAAAAGTAGGTCAGCTCAGAACTTGTTGGTAACAGTCTCCTAATGCGCCTTCATTCCAAAAATGAATAACGATCGCCGATTTAATTTTACAATTTTTTAATTAAAGGAAACAGATTGAATAATATAGGTTCAGTAGATTTCAAGCTTTACGTGTGAAAATACATTTACATCTCTTTAATGGTTTTCAGTGCCCTTGTCCAGGATCAAAACAACTTTTTGAATCACATTATTTTCCCAACAATACAACAAATTTATAATATAGTACTATGGTAGAAAGGTAGCATTTATGTAGTTTACGGTAATTCAACTCAAGACCAACACCTTCTATGCACAAGATAATAATGATACTATGTCATTCTCCTGAGCATAACCGGTACAAAGACGAATAAATAGCGTCTCTACATCACGTTGTTATCTAGATATATGAGACAACACATTTTGGGTATCGGCAATCTGATGAATGTACTATTCCGGTTTTCTTGTTTCACATTATATTCTATGGCGGTTGATCGATGATTTTCTTCATTGATAAACGTTAAACCACCTCAGCTTCGTTGTGTGAATCGGAATTGCATTGCTGTGACACATAAACACACTCCGTGGCAGTGATTCTGTATCCCCTAATCAAGGAATCAAAATGGATCAAGATTTGAAATGACAAGAGAAATTTAGACATATTTTGTTTACACATGTAATTTTTTGTTCAAATTATATCCAAGTGTGATATATAGTCAATATTCAAGAGGTACAAAAAAAACCCCCAAAGTATGTCCTCATATTTTCACATGATGATCAAAGTTACTTTATCTGGTTAAATTCTACCCAAAGAAAATAAATTAAGACCCTTTAAACAGCCGTCATGGCTTTGTTTCACCCTCAGTAAACTTTTATCATTGTTGCTCACACAGACTAATCTGAAGGATAATACCACATCTTTCTTTCTTCTGCTGGGTTATTGCATCAGACTGACTTAATTGGTTGATGTAGGATACTTCACCATCAGTGGGTAATTTGACCTGAATTTGAAGCCTGATGTGGTCAGTGATGAAATGTTTGGATGTGAAATAGGATACACGTTAAAGGCTACAGTTTACATATATCTATAACAATATACTGAAGTGTTAATTATAAATCTAATTTTAATCAGAATTATTTCAGATCAGAACTTGCTGGTAACAATGCCCTAATGCACGTTCATGCCAAAAATAAAGGTTCTAATGTCAATGGTTCTCCTTATTTTGCCGACGAAAGGATTCGTATGGACTCACTGACTCATTACCGGACAATTTGCGATCTGTAGCCTACTTCGTAGGAATAATCTTTCAGAATGCATGGGCCATCATCGTTAGTCATGCCTTCTACATACAATCTTTGGTATGGACGAGGGTAAGAAGAAAAATACATATATTCAATGTTAATACAGTATGAGTCTGAATATACTACATGGCATCATTACAGTCGTCAGATTCCACATTCAATATTCAGTCGTGCACAAAAGAATCTCCGCGTCAACTAGCGAAAGTCTCCGAATATTCAAAACAAGGGGCATTCTCCAGCCACTTAGTTTTTGTTATAATGTTATAGTATCATCAGATATGCTTATTCGAAGCAAGTCCAGAATATTTTCAGTCTTGGTTGATGGTTTGTTTATATATCAATAACCAGGAGAACATGTTGAAGGTTCAGTTAAGTGCGGTCAGCATGATTTTGGCAAGACCGTTTACTGCTTGAGCAGTTATCTATCGACCAGCTATCTACTACATGACCAGTTATCTGCTGCTTGATCGATTATCCGCTTCTGTCAAATGCACATGAGAAAGATGTGATACTTCGAATCAAACTACAATTTATTTACACGATCTTTCACAGATAAATCTGTTTCGTCGATAATGTGAGAATCGATAATGAACCAAACATATACCCTAGATAATAAGTGCGAATTGTACTCATGATGCAAATGGGATAGGTAATAGACAAGTAGTAGGAAGCCGTTAAATTTATTATCATTTTTGAGGCTGAGGCCGATGACGTAGTGGAGTGATGTGGAGCTGACGTCACGATGACGTCACATCCGGTCACGTGACATTCGGGTCACATTTGGGTCAAAGGTCACATCCGGATCACTTCCGGTGACGTCACGTCCGGTCAAGTGACGACCCAACAAGAGTGATCTCCCCCTACATATAAGACCCAGTGAATGTTAATCTCATACATGTATGGGATAGGGGTAGTCATTTTTTTCTGGTGGATTTTCTATGGGGTGTGGCACCTTGTTTTCTTCATCTCGAGCTGTAGAACGCGATGGGAGGGTCTAGAGGCCATGCGTTGAATTTTTTTGTAAAGTTACTGTGCGCATGCGAACTGGGCAAGTAGCGCTGGGGTGAACGTTTTGGAGTCTAGGTGAACCCATCGTGGCCCGATTGGATCGTGTTAGGTGTCATCGTGAAGCACTCGTGAGGGAGCGTCCAACTGGATGGGCGCGGGATGGATCTGACGTCAATCTGCACATGTGCAGTAGAAAAGGGGCATTGGAATGGACATTTTGGGGTCGAGGTGCACCCATAGTGGTCCGATTGGGTCGTATGATGTGTCATCGTGAAGTATTCGTAGGGGACCATCCGACTGGACTAGTGTGTCGTCCGTTTTCCACATTCTGCGCATGCGCAGACAGGCAATTTTGGGCAAAAGGCATTGAAGGGACGTTTTGGGGACGAGGTGGACCCATAAGGGTTCTATTGGGTCGTGTGAGGTATCAATGTGAAGCTCTCGTGGGGGAGCGTCCAACTGGATGGGTGTGAGGTGGGAATATCGTCTACCTGCGCATGCACAGTAGAAAAGGGATATTTGAATGGGCGTTTTGAGGTTCAGATGGACTCATATTGGTCCGCATGAGGCCTTTTTTTGAAGTTCTGTTGGGATAGCGTCGGATTGGACTGGTGTCTAGTCCGGTTTCATTATTCTGCGCATGCGCAGTCTGGCCGTAGTATAGAAAGCAAGCATTTTAGGAGTTCGTTTGTGAGTGATTGATGGGCCATTCTTCGTCCTAATAGGCCGTGTAGGGTGTCAAAGTGAAGCTCTCGTGGTATAGACCACGACTCGAGGGATTTCCATGTCATCTGTGCCGTCATTGGTGACGTCAACAGTAGGAGTAGTAGCGAAAATGGGCTTTTTGGGGGTGCATGGGGGTGTGTTTGAGCGATTCAGGGACCATTCTTGGTCCGAATGCGTCGTGTGAGGTGTCAAAGTGAAACCCTTGGTATGTAGATCACGACTTGAAGGATGTCCACGTCATCTGTGACGTCATTGGTGACATCATCAGTAGGAGTAGTAGCCAAAGTGGGCATTTTGAGGGTGTGTAGGAGGATGTTCGGGGTAGAGATGGACCATCCGTGGTCCAAATGGACCGTGTGTGGTGTCATCTTAGCTCTGCATGTAGACGACGCATGGTATGGGTTTTGTTGGAAGTCGCATCCTGCTACTCATGCGCAGTTGGGCATTAGTAACGAGAGATGTCATTTTGGGCGTGGGCAATGTGTGTGTGTTTGTGCGTGTATGTGTTTGCATGTGTGTGTATGCGTGTGTATGCGTGTGTGATTGTGGTGATGGTGGTGTGTGGTGGTAGTGTGGTGGTGGTGGTGGTGTGTGGTGGTGTCTGTACATATAGGCATTAACACGTGTCCCTCATCCGTCCATGAGTGAGTGAGTGAGTGAGTGAGGCGTGCCCAACGCCCGTGAGCCGTGCCTAACGCTCGTATAAACGCATGGACGCACTAACGATGGTGAATGAGTGGTCATATAAGTTCGTGTGTATACCATTGGCCTCAGTCTGTGTCCACACCTCGCGTCTTAATGCCATGATACAGATGAGAGAACAACAACAACAAGGATGACCGGTCAATCATTTTATTCTCCCCTCCAGTACATCATACCCACGCTGGGGGAGCCGCGTTGGGTATGTTTACAATTCTCGTATGGTTTTGTCAAATCAGAAGCCGTCCTTTGAGAAAGTTCAATCTTTGTTCAGTGTAACCTGTGCGTCGTCGGGCAGTCCAGGATACCGTTGAGGCAGCATGTCCTGAAACAGTTGTTTGTGCATTCTGATATCATTTTCCAGGACCTTGGTGGGTGGTAACCCCATATCCTCTTCCAAGTGACGCTTTTGTCTTCATGATGGAGCTTTGCGTGGGGGCGCCTTTCGTTTCAAGCGGCAGCAGCCTAGGCTGTACTCTTCATAGATCGCCATGGCTGTTTTCTTGATGTTCGGGCGCATTTGGATGTACGCCTGTTGTAAGTTATCCTGTCCGGCGTCTTCGATTACCGCAGCATGGGTATTAATAGCTTCATGCACAATACGATCCCAAAAGGTAGGTTCTTTGGGACGTAGGCTGACTATCTGAGGTCAAGCTTTTCGTATCAGTAAATAGACTATCAGCAGTTTCTGTTTCGGTATCATTATCTGCCTCCTCAGTGGGCTCAGTGAGTCTCCAATCCCATGTATATTCTTCTGGTGTCGCATCATATCGTAACGTCTGTTGAACGTGCAATCGCACTCAGAGCATGTATAACCCATGTTGATGGTTGAACGTCGACTGTGCACGTTTTTGGAATACGCTTGCTTTATAGAGAGTAACGCCCGCCAACGCCCAGCTCAACGTGTCAACGCCCTGGTGAAATAGCTCAGAAGCTCTGATTTTCTAGATATTCCAAGGAATTGCCACTAATTCATCGAAATGTAGTGACACCCGTCAACGCCCGTCGTTACGCCTTAACGCCCATCTCAACGCCCTATCTTAACGCCTTAACGCCCGACTCAACGCCTTAACGCCCTATCGTAACGACTTTACACATTGTCCGCTGCATTGTCATTCAATCACACGCACATATTTTGACCATTGGCCCCGGACCCTTGACAAATGTGACGTCATCACTGAACATCACCTGAATCGGAACTCGGAGCTCTTGGAGCTCGGAGCTCGGAAGTGACGTCATCGCATGCGCCGCACCTGTGGTGCACCCGCACCCTTCAGTACCCTATGCCCTACGGGCTATAGGGTACAGGGTGCACCACAGGCGATGACGTCACTTCCGAGCTCCGAACCCCAAGAGCTCCGACTCCAAGAGCTCCGAGCTCCGACTCCAAGAGCTCCGAGCTCCAATTCCAAGAGCTCGGAGCTCTTATGCGCGCGTCACTTTCGGTGATGTCCAGTGATGCCGTGACTTCATCATCAAGGGTCCGGGGCAAATGGTCAAAATATGTGCGTGTGAGTGGATGGCTGACAATGTGCAAAGGCGTTACGATAGGGTGTTAAGGCGTTAAGATAAGGCGTTAAGGCATTGAGATAAGGCGTTAAGGCGTTGAGTCGGGCGTTAAGACGTAAAGATGGGGCGTTAAGGCGTAACGACGGGCGTTGACGGGCGTCACTGCTTTTCGATGAATTAGTGGCAATTCCATGGAATATCTAGAAAGTCAGAGCTTCTGAGCTATTTCGCCAGGGCGTTGAAGCGTTGAGCTGGGCGTTGGCGGGCGTTACTCTCTATAAAGCAAGCGTATTCCAAAAACGTGCACATTCGACGTTCAACCGTCAACATGGGTTATACATGCTCTGAGTGCGAACGCACGTTCACAGACGTGAACGCACGTTCACAGACGTGAACGCACGTTCACAGACGTGAACGCACGTTCACAGACGTTACGATATGATGCGACACAAGAAGAATATGATTGGAGACCCCGAGGAGCCCACTGAGGAAGCAGATAATGATACCGAAACAAAAACTGCGGAGAGTTTATTTACTGATACGGAGAACTTGACCTCAGATAGTCAGCCTACGTCCCAAGGAAGTGAGGAAGAACCTACTTTTGGGGATCGTATTGTGTATGAATCTATTAATACCCATGCTGCGGTAATCGAAGACGCCGGACAGGATAACTTACAACAGGCGTACATCCAAATGCGCCCGAACATCAGGAAACAGCCATGGTGATCTATGAGGAGTATAGCCTGCTGCCGCTTGAAATGAAAGGCGACCCCACACACCTCTTGGAAGAGGATATCGGGTTACCACTCACCGAGGCCCTGGAAAATGCGATCAGAATGCGCAAACATCTGTTTCAGCACATGCTGCCTCAGCGATATCTTGGGCTGCCCGACGACGCTTAGATGACATTGAACAAAGATTGAACTTTTTCAAAGGACGGCTTCTGGATTGGACAAGAGCATACGAGAATTGTGAACATACCCAACGCGGCTCCTCCAGCGTGGGTATGATGTACTGGAGGGGAGAATAAAATGATTGAGCGGTCATCCTTGTTGTTGTTCTCTCATCTGTATCATGGTATTAAGACGCAAGGGGTGGACACAGACTGAGGCTAATGGTGTACACACGACCTTATATGACCACTCACTCACTCCCTCTCTCTCACTCACTCACTCACTCACTCACTCACCATCGTTAGTGCGTTCATGCGTTTATACGGGCGTTGGGCACGCCTCACGGGCGTTGGGCACGCTTCACTCTCACTCATTCATAGACTGATGAGGGACACGTGTTAATCCCTATATGTACAGACACCACCACCACCACGGCGACCACCAGCACTACCACGACACACCACCACCACCACCACCACACTCAGACACACACACATACACACACCCACACGCACACACACACACACACACACACATGTTGACGAAAGGTGCATAGCGGGTACATCCACACACAACCATACAAGTGGGGACTTCTTAATTTTTTGGCTATTCAAGAAACCTGTTGCTTGTTTGTGTTGTGGGCAGCCTCGGGATTTCCACGGCACGTTCATTCCAGTTCAAATTTGCACAGCACCTGAAATAACCAAACCCGTATTTTCACGCCACAAGTGGGGACACATGAAACATACCGGCGAAGTGGGTACACCCAGGCAAACACCCGTTTTCAATTTCAAACACACCCGTTTGTGTTTTCTCCAGTCAAAATGGGGACATATACGTTATTGTTTTTACCATGGTGTTGTATACAAGATCATAAAACGGACAGCGGAACAGTTTCCCAGTCTTTGTCAACACCGGGGACGTCCCCGGTTGGAGGTGTGTCCCCAGTACGAAGGTGTGTATTCATATAAATGTCTCCGCTATACACCTTTCGTAAACGCTCACATGCATACAGAAGTACACAGTTCAAATTTAATAATTTGATACAGTATTTATATATAATTGATATAGCTAGCTTATATTGATGAAAAGTTACGAGAAAGCTGTTAGATTAAAATAATATAGTTTTGACAGACGCCCGCCGATACTGGTATTTTAGAACAAACAAGGGGAATAACTGTGTTACTCAGCCGGAAGTTCGCGCCTGCTGTTCTGACGGCGCGCGTATGAATATAGCTATTTTGCAAGCAAGCTCGGCAGGGATGGCATTATGTGTCTAGGAGAAAAGTGCCTAAAACGAGTGAATATTTGCTTTCGCGGTTTATGCATACTGTTCCGAGATGAAATACGGATCGAGTTGCACAAAGAAGGTAAAGATTTATTTTGTAATTTAAGAACAACACCCGGTCAACTAAAATTGCGCGCCAGAATACGTGAGCGAACCGCCCGACGACTGAATCTCGTGGTTGTTTCACGCGATTTGTAGATACTACGCTGAAGTTTCTGGTACAGGTATTCAATTTTGATTGAGGGAATATATACAAATGTTTATTTGTGAAATTTCCAGATTATAATTGTTTTGAAGATATAACAGAAAACATTATCCCCACTTCGTGTATGCTATTTGCCATTACTCGTCAGCTTAAACGCTCTCGATATTGGTGAAATGTAAGTAGTAGTTAATTTCATCCGTCTAATTGTATAACAAAAGATCAGTTTTAAACAAGTATTAAGCGGTTCTCCATTGACAAGGCGTGAAGACCTGTATGTAACCCGACACACCAATTAAAGCTTTCAGCAGTTCATTTTCGACTGTACCAAACGAGTCACCTTGCTATTGCAATTAAATGAACGTCGTTCTTGTTGATGAAAGCAGCTACGAACCCTGATGATTCCTCTGCAAGAACTTCATGCATCATGTGTATCTGTTAATTAAACGGAGGGTGTTCAATTATCATTATATCGACATCGCATATGTAATACGACATGAAGTTAATTTACAACGAAAAATGCATTTGCGGGCCGTCATGGAAAGACCGTGCCGTTGTACCAACAATGCTTAGTTCCTTGCGTTGTATTTCTAAGAAGGAGTTATTTTATAACTAATTGTCTTTAACTTCCAAATGCAAACACAAATGGATAACCATTTTGCTTCACCTACAACGAATTTCACATTTCTGACCACTTGTTCGGACAGAATACCATACTGTAAGGAGCGCCATCTCCGGGCGACCAATTCTCAGTCTGAACTTTCTCCATTCAAACCTCTGTCTGGACTCCGGTGACCGACTTGTATATCTATTTTAACATACTAGCGGTTTCATTTCTATGAAGCAGCCATCAAGGGAAAAACAAAGTTCAGAAACGAGTTTCACATGCGCATTTAGTCAATAAAAAGCTACATTTGAGAAAGAAACGCCGATTCTGTTTTTTATTATTAAATTCAGCTGAAAGTCGAGCAAATACGCATTGACTGGTCAGTCGGCTACTATATATTTTCTTTTTTCCCCTCCACCTCCCCTGTCTTACGCGAACCCCCAAAACATACACACGCATACTTACACATGTTGACGAAAGGTGCATAGCGGGGACATCCACACACAACCATACAAGTGGGGACTTTTTTGGCTATTCAAGAAACCTGTTGCTGGTTTGTGTTGTGGACAGCCTCGGGATTTCCAGGGCACGTTCATTCCAGTTCAAATTTGCACAGCACCTGAAATAACCAAACCCGTATTTTCACGCCACAAGTGGGGACACAAGAAACATACCGGCGAAGTGGGGACACCCAGGCAAACACCCGTTTTCAATTTCAAACACACCCGTTTGAGTTTCCTCCAGTCAAAATGGGGACATATACATGATATACGTTATTTTTTTTTTATCATGGTGTTGTATACAAGATCATAAAACGGGCAGCGAAACAGTTTCCCGGGCACGTCCCCGGTTGGAGGTGTGCCCCCAGTACGAAGGTGTGTATTCATATAAATGTCCCCGCTATACGCCTTTCGTAAACGCACACACACACACGCACACACACATACATGTGAAAGGTGTCAACCGGGGACGCCTGCCACAACCCCCCTAAATGGGGACTTTGTTAATAAGGTACCAAGAGATAAATGAACCTCAGATTCCAATAAAGGCAATCATAGAGACGCCCACTGGACCTTTGGATCCATCAAATTCTGAAATTTGCCAAAAGTGTTCAAGCTAGTCAAAGTGGGGACGCACACATTTCACACTCGCCGTGAAAGATGCTGCTAAAATGGGGACGCACTCCCGTCAAGTGTAGACTATCCAAGTGGGGACAAATGTTTAAAACCAACCAAATGGGGACATCATCAATAAATTTATTATTGCAAATGATATGTAGGCTAAATAGGGACATGTCAAGTGAACATATAACCAATTCTATCACACTTTGATGTTTTATTACTACATGTAACGTTGAACACGTTTCATGGACGTCGCTGGACGCAGCCAGTTTTCGTCTTTCGTTGACAATGACTCGTACCGGGAACAGTAATTGGGGAAAACTTGAACAGTTACGAGAAAGCCGTTAATTTCACATACTACAGCGTAGACAGGGGCTTAGCGATACTGGTATTCGTAAACAAACAAGGTGAATAATTTGCCTCACCGGAAGTGCGCGCGTCTGTCTTGAAATACGCGCGAGTGTTCCTTTCACGGGGAGCGTAGGAACTTAGCTGTGTTCTAAGCAAGCGCGGCAGGGATGGCATTTAGGTGTCTAGGATTAAAGACCCTAAAACGAGGGAATATTCGATGCCGCCGTTTACGTGGAATGTTCCCAGATGAAGTAAGAATGGACTGTGCAAAGAAGGTAGGGATTCGTTTACTAATTGAAAAACAATACCCAGTCGACTAAAATTGCGCGCCAAAATACGTAAGTGAACTGACATCTCTGCAACTGCATCTCGTTGTTATTTCACGCGATTTGTGGATACTAGGCTGAAGTTTCTGGTACAGGTCAGCAATTTTGATTGAGGAAATATATATATGTGTTTGGAATTGACAGTAAGAATGCATTCGCATTGTTGTAGACAGGCATACAATTTCCGCCCCAAATTAGCATGCTGTTTGAAGTATGTTGTTGTACACGACGAAATCAGTATTGAGCGACATATATTCAGTGCCCAGATAGAGCGGGACTCAAATAGAATACAATAGACGTTCAACCGTTTAACTTTTTTTGCAATTGTTTGAACAACGGCACATAACGATGAAAGTTCACACTCGATCTAAGGCGCTCGCAATCTTGACAAATTAAACTTTCCGGAAAATGTTTCCATTCCGTATTTGTAGTATATGCCACATCACAATACAGCGAAATAATACCTGTGGGGGACGTCATGGAAAGGCCGTGATATTGTACCATCAATATCTAGTTGTCGTTGTTTTCCGTCTATCACTTTATCGAATGACAACGTTGAAGTATCAACAACTGAGTAATAAACTATTCCTCAAGGAAGATTGTTGTTGTTGTTGTTGTCTTCTGGCATTTTCTTCTGATTTGCAGGAACATGGGGACAAACAAAATATCTGACTAGGTACGGTACGCCTATTGTTTCGTTTTCGGTTTATGTCCATCAAACAAGTGTTTCAAAGTAAATCAGAAAATTCAACTTACGTTCCGTACAATATTGCCCGCAGTCGAATCGTGTATTGTTCTTTCTTCAGTCTCGTTTTATCTCTCTTCGTTCGTTGTCACGTGACTAACTAACTAATTCATGCGCAAACGGGGACACAAGGGTATGGCCGCAATTTTGTCCAATCGACACGCCACACACGAACACACCCTCCGTATCTATTTTCACACAGGGAAATCGGGGACTATTGGAAAGATAAGCTTTTTTTACCTTTTTTCACTAGAGAGTGCTATAAAATGAACAGAGAAAGCGATTTTGGACCTTTGGTCAACCGGGGACGTCCCCGGTTGCCGAGGTGTCCCCGGTTGAAAGGTGTGTATCCATGCAACTGTCCCCACTTGACACCTTTCGCACACGCACACACGCACGCACACACACACACACACGCGCGCACCTTCGAAACTCTCCTTTCCCTACTACTTCGAAGTGATCTATAAATAGAACAGGGGGTTTTCCCAGAAAATTCCCCGAAGGGCAAATATATTCCCTTGAAAGCTTCACTGGGACACCCCAACCGGGTCCATTTGGACCAAAGATGGGTCCCTTGATTTCTCAAACATGTCATTGACCACGCCCAAAATGACATCTTTCGTTAATACTGCCAACTGCGCATCAGTAACAGGATGCGACTTCCAACAAAACCCATACCATGCGTCGTCTACAGGCAGAGTGCTACAAGATGACACCCCACACGGTCCATTTGCACCACGGATGGTCCATGTCTACCGCAAACATCTTCGTTCACACCCCCAAAATGCCCACTTTGGTTACTACTACTACTGATGAGGTCATCAATGACGTCACAGATGACGTGGACATCCCTCCAGTCGTGGTCTACACACCGAGGGCTTCATTTTGACACATCACACAACGCATTCGGACCAAGAATGGTCCCTCAGTCGCTCAAACACACCCCCACGAACCCCTAAAACGCCCGCTCTCAATACTACTACTACTGTTGACGTCACTAGTGACGTCACAAATGACAGGGACATCAAGTCGACGTCTATACCACGAGAGCTTCACTTTGACACCCTACACGGCCTATTAGGACTAAGAATGGTCCATCAATCACTCACAAACGAACCCCTAATATGCCAGCTTTCTATACTACGGCCAGACTGCGCATGCGCAGAATGTTGAAACCGGACGACACACTAGTCCAGTCGGATGGTCCCCCACGAATGCTTCACGATGACACATCACACGACATAATCGGACCATCATGGGTCCACCTCGACTCCAAAACGTCCATTCCAATGCCCTTCTTCTACTGCGCATGCGCAGAATGACGTCAGTTCTACTCCACACCCACTCAGTTGGACGCTTCCCCACGAGTGCTTCACGATGTCACCTCACACGACCCAATCGGACCACTATGGGTCCACATAGGCCCCAAAACATCCACCCCAGAGCTACTTGCCCAGTGCGCATGCGCACAGTAACTTTTCAAACAATTCAACACATGACCTCTAGACCCCTCCCATCGTATTCTACAGCTCGAGATGAAGAAAACAAGGGGTCACACCCCATAGTAAAATCCACCAGAAAAAAATGACCACCCCTATCCCATACATGCACGAGATTAAGAAGTACATTAAGGAATGAGTCTTTAACGTAAGCAAGGAAGCACATTCCATACGTTCAGGGTCTGGTCGATACAATCTAATGGCTAAAGCTTTTATCTATAATTTATAGATACTCCACTCAAAGTTTCCCAAATTTGGCGAAACATATCGCTTGCTGATAGGAAAATACGAGCGTAGGTGCAAGATTTATGGCGTTATGTTTCGTAACTTGTGTTCAATTCCGCTTAACTCGGGGCTAGGGGCCGTATGAACCCATGTACTTCAAGAACCTCATGGTGCTCATATGAACAGTCCCAATCAAAACGTGACTGAGATACATCGTTCTCTAGATAACGAGTTTACAACGAAAAGTATATGGATTAAGAATACTAATCAGCGATACGGATTTGATATTTTTGGAACATCATGTCTTGCCGGCATCATTGAAAACACTCTTGCGGGAAACTAGCCTATGTTTATGTATACTATGATTGTTGTACTGTTATGTCAGCATCAATACTGACAGATGGCCGTACAACAACTGATAGCACTCAAATATCAGAGCGAAGCCAGTATTTTAGTACTACAAACGCCGAGCATATGTAAAGTAATTGTCTGTCATCGGCGTAGATGTTAGAATAGCAAACCGTGTTCATGTTTTGAAGCATCAGAAACAGTTCCCAAAACAATTAGGAAAATTCTAAAACACCTCCTGACAAGATGACGGATGCCAGTCGAATTATGTTTACATCAGTTTGCTGTATCACTTGACTCAAATATTTAATCTGAAATTTTCAGCTAAGTTCAGGGGTAACGAAAATATTTGAGGGAGGCGGTAGGAGCAAATGTTCCCCATATGAGCGCAATTTTGCCAGACTCATTCAGACACCATTCAGGCCTGGTGGTGTTAAGAAAATCTGCCTTTGAAGGTTGAAACCTATACCAGGTGTATATGTCCATCATACCATAAAGATCCTGTTCGAAACCTATAATATAAGACAGTTATATCACATGCAGCCGGTCCGTCTAATTGAGTAGTAGAACACAAATGTCAGCCCAGCTGGTGAGCCTATCCGGCCTATATCGTGTCTGCAAGATATGTTGAGCAAACTATATAAATGCTCATGTGAACAATATATGTGTAGTGTTGAATGAAGGAGTGTGCGCTATACTATCACCAGTGTTGGAAGCAAATTAAGTATAGAACACTCGAGAAATGGGCTAAATTCATTTGTTTATTCTATGCTTCTGTAGCATGTAACATATAACTGTATAACATACTCGTCATTGTGTCTATAAAATAGCCGGAAAGATTTCGAACTGTGTTGCATGTTTGAGCACTTAACTGAAGCTGTAGTATGGAGAAACGTACGGCTTGTGTGTGAGAGTATCACCCGTTATCCCACTGTATCAACTAATTGTAGCATAAAGAAGAAGAAGCAGAAAAAAAACAACAGATATATATCAGTAATACTTTTTATACACGTCTGTCGGCATCAATCATGTTTCCTTGACGTCGCCTACCTGCCAGGCAAGATGTATGACCGTTTGACTAGAGTTAGTAGTGATATAGCCAGCAACTATTTGAGACGAAATGAGATACATGTAAGCATACAGACAAAACTGTACGCAGTTGCTATAGAAGCCTTCAGTATCACCGGAGCATGGCCTCGTACATTAACCGTCAGACTGTTGGCTATCCAGTTGCAATTCCAACAATTCATATCCAACCTTCATAACCATATGTCTTGCATAATGTTCACCAGGACTTCAGCACGTGTTCTTTTTTCGAATGAATGAAACGCCGGAAGTCTGCATGTTTCTCATTATGATCGAGGCGATATTCGCAAAAAGTCATATTTGAGATCATTCTATCAGATAACAGCAGAAGCAAATGAACTAAAATTGTACATCATGACATTAGCTAGAAGGCATTGGTCTCTCTGTTTTTAACACAAGATTGGCATGTGTCGTATTCACGCAGATTCAAAACAAAAATTGAGTGTTGCATCACGGGAGATGAGCTGGTACTGGAATTTGAATATGAAACGTGCATAATTTGTAACACCCAGAATCACCGGCGTGACGCCTGTGCAATCGTCGTGCGTGTGTAGAGTCTCTGTAGAGTCTCTGCAAGAGTCTACTGGTGTAGATTGTTTGACGAGTGCCAGTGCCGTCTAGCTAACCTAACCTAACGATACACACTTCCAGTTAATTTGCTTCTGATAAAAGCGAGAGGGCGCTAGTAACGTCGGAGTGTGTACAAAATTGATTTCCTCAGCAACAAAGCTCACACATGGTTTAGACTGAGTGTCTGGTCTTTGCTATCCGTATTACAGAGGTAACCAGTCTAACATAGGTTTGTATTCATGCGTATTGAAATGAGAAGCACAAGTTAGCGAACCACATTCGAAACCTGGCAAAAAATCCCATCCTGTGTATACGTTTTTACCAAACGGCGAACAGTAAGACTGGATATGAACTCCAATACTTGACCTGACAGTTCTGTACACAAGTGAGTTGTCGTTTTGCCAAGTGCTGCTTTGTCCCAGTGTCACTGGCATATACATCACAGGTCGTATTCTAGAACGGTACAATATGAGGGACAGTCATCTTGAAGCTTAACGTTGACTGTGACCGTTTCGCCGCGGTCAAAGTATTTCTTAGCTATGTAAACTGCTCCTCCCCATTCACCCTCGTCTGTATATTTGCTGAGTTCTGTCCATTCTTGGTCGACCACTATGGCCACAGCCTTCGCTGTAGGGATTGTTAGGCGGAACTTCACCTCCCCTTCTGCTGCTACTTGACGGGTGAGAGCTTGTGGGTGGTGAAGCTTGAATCCTGCTGCCCATTCCTTACTTTGTTTTGGACAGGGACGGGCCTTTTTGCTGATTCTCATACAAAGAAGTAAATAGTTATAGACGTTGTGAAGTTCCGTGCCCGGGACGTTGTCAGGAAGACCGAAGATCATGAACTTGTAAGATCCTTTCTTCGGTAAAGTAATATTAAACATGATTACTTGCTCATTCTCATCGATTTCTCTGAACACGTACTTGGTAGCGTCCTTACCAGTATCCGCATTGATCAGTTCAAAGGTAATCTGAGTTGGAAAAGTGTAACCAATTTTTATCCTGACTTCGTTCCCCCGGAACAAACGTATAATCGGATCGGTGTGACTGCAAACATCCAGATTGAATGATTTAAACTTGGATTGCGGTCCAAGAAACCCGAGGGGTAACTTTGGCATCGGAGGAACGGTTGGCATCTTTGGTGTGGGTGGCGAATCTCTTGCAAAGTTGAATCAAAATATAACTGTTACGACTTCTTTTAGCTGCTGAGATCCGCTTTTAGACTGCTCAACCAAACTATCTTGTCAGATTGACCACTATTCGATAAATGTGTACTAAGTGAAAGCACGACACGGTGACAATCGTAACCAAGTCATTCTCTACGTCATACGCTGACCTACTTATTAAACGTACGGGGTGACACATTTACATGAATCAATTACGAGCAATACAGTTTCACCCCTTTACACGTGTTTCTTATTGTCAGCATTCGTATTTCGCTTTTCACATTTCACAAAATTCTAATGGCAATATTGAGTACAGTTGTATCCATGGCAGGAGGAATTTTCAAGTCTCTGTATGTATTAACTTTAACACGTCTTCGATCGTGAAGATTTTGTCTGTGACTTTCGAACGCTTGTCAAATTCTTCGACGAGCCTGTAACTACACCATGGCGACATAAATGAAGTTCATAATTTTACAAAAGTCATTTTCAGCTTGTCATTATTTACGAAGATATAACCATTGTAACAAGAAATATATGGCTTGTACATGAGAATGTATAACAGATATTCTGCACGCCTGACTGAACACTCGGAGTATTCTCAAGGTAACGATCTGTCAATCAACGCCAAATGGCTGTCAAATGTCACTAAGTTGATAGTTATCGTATTCCAAAACATGCACATGCCAACACCGCATAAATTTGAGGTAACACCTGATCCTATGCGTGGTCAAGTCCACACACCAGTTTCTAGCCTGATCAGTGCTGATATGTTGTTACCATGTAGGTCTACAAGCCTTCAAGGTGACTACCGTAATTGTTCGAAACTGTTTGATAAATACCAACTGGTAACTGATCAGTGCCGTACAGTCACCAACAGGTTGTTTTGCTACATGTCCTGCGCGCTGTCATGTTTTGCAGAGCCGTAGTTCTCGTGCGGTGGCCAGGCAAACTGATCGGAGCAGTATTGATTGGTCAAAATCGTCCTGTGTCAGCGTTGCTATTCGCCTCAAAATAAATACCATATTCACCTATAGAAAACCAATACGATGGTAACGGTACCATAATAAAAATTATTTAATGACAAGAATTCACGAGAAATCTGCAAGTATGCTTTCACAAGTTTTTTTATTTAAAGACTTATCACAATTACATACATGTATGAACGCTCTGATCACCGCAATTATACTTAACAATAGTGAGAAATGGCTGTTTGTAGAGTGTTGTATGTTTGAAACCGGTGTGATGGCTAAGAATGTCCAGGGCATTAGTGTCCCCTCTCGTATCCTTTTATCTAGAGATAATTGGTCGTCATCAGTTGCGAATGTGAAGAAAAATGTCCTAGCTGTGTTAGAAAAGAGGAGCGGGTGTTTGGAGGCTACCACTCTATGTATTTCGATTGATACAACAGTTGTGAATCACTGGTGGTATATAAAGGAATAAAATGCCTGTGCTGTTTGACTTTCTTCAACGGTAAAATTCGTCAGATTTGATAAAACAGACATATTAAACCCTAATAGCTCAACAGCACGACATCAGCAAGATTTAAGTAAGTATAAAATGAAAATATATACAAAGAAGTTTCTTGCAAGTTTATCACCAAATCTGAGAACGTTGATTGAAGTCGTCATTTCTTAAAAAGAGATCTAGCAATGTCACTAGGCTAGATGTATGCTCCAAATGCAGGACTCATTTGAAATATTACCATCGAGGAACGGATGGTTAACACTGTTAAAAGGATTTGGTCAATTTGACCATAACTTTCATGGTTCAGACGCGACAGACCATAAATTTTCTGGTCAAATGTCAGTGATGGTTCGTCTGACAACAACTGATATGGTCTGTCGCGTCTGTACCATATCGTTCCAACAGTGAAGAACGTCGAAATTGTAATCGTGAAGTCAGCGAGACAGTCTTAGCCCTCCTTTTCACTTTCGCGGGGCCGTCTATATAGGGATTACTCAAAGAAATATATCGTTCATATTACGCTTGCTGAATGAGAAGAAACGGACTTGCAATATATTCGTGTAAAGATATAGGTCTACCAAAAGGCTTACATACACTAAATATAAGGAATGTTATTCATATTTCGTGGCTTACGTTTCTCATTAATAATATCATGTGGAACCTGGCACTACATCTATTACAATGTGCACCCTTTTTGGCGGACCTATATATGTTTTACGATTACGACTATATCATAATATTATTTTGAAATTAACGTTCCACAGCCCGTTCAGCAATCCCTATCCCTTTATGGACGACATAATGGAGGACATGTGTCCTCATTCACTGAGTTTGAATGAAACGACAGTCCAAATGTAACATCATCTTTATCTATAATCTCTATCAAAATCTTGCCGGAATCACTGAAAACTGTAGACCGTTTCTCTCTACAAAAATTATAAGATGTATAGCTCGTGGTTTTATTTGTATTTCCGCTCGGAATTTAGCCTGTGTAACAGTTCCATCTCCCATCTGGAGATGGTCCTGTAATTTTGAGCTACCCTGTCCAGAAATCTAGATAGAACAGAAACCACATGGGGTGAGTAGTAGTGTAAGGCTAAATGGACGCAGTAGCGCCTCACTGCGCATGCGCGAGAAAAAAAATTGGGGCGGTATTGGGGCGGTGTGCGCAGGCGTGTTGTGCGCAGATATGACGTCACTTCCGGTCTGGGTGAATGGGGCGTGACCTTGGGGGCATGTATTTCTCCGCGGTGATGCGGTCTGGCGGTGATGCGGTCTGCCTCCGCGGACCGAAAGTAGTACCAAAACCGTGGGTTTTCGTGGAAGTGTTCTGCGCATGCGCGGTGGCCAAAGGGTATGGAAATAGACGTTTTGGGATCTAGGGGAGTCCCTAATGGTCCAATGGAGTTGTATGAGGTATCAATGTGAAGCCTATGTGAGGAGGCATCTGACTGGACTAGTGTTTCGCCCGTTGTGGGAAAAGGGTGTGGAAATAGACGTTTTGGGTCTAGGTGGGTCCCTGGTGGGCCGATTGGGTCGAGTGAGGTATCCATGTGAAGCAGTCGTGAGGAGGCATCCGCCTGGGCTAGTATGTCGTTCGTTGTCAATAGTCTGCGCATGCGCAGACAGCGAATTGTGGGAAAAGTGTATGGAAATAGACATTTTGGCACCGACAGGGGTCACTATGGGTCCGATGGAGTCGTATGAGGTCTTATGTTGAAGCTCTTGTGAAGCAGCATGCGATTGGACTCAGGGTTCGTCTGTGTGCAAGGGTCTGCGCATGCGTAGTCTGGCCGTAGTATAGAAAGCAGGGATGTTGGGGGATGCGTGGTGGTGTGTTTTAACCCACCACTACTATGGGTCAATGGTTGTGGTTGGGTGGGTTGTGACGTCACTTCCGGGTTTCACTAAAACTACCTCCAAACATAGAAGAGTTCCAATTTTTACTTAGACGTCCGGATGTTCAACCTCCGGGGTTTTCCCCGGCCCGGCCGCAGCGCGTGCGCGCGAGTTACTCCGGCCGAGTGCGCGCGCGGGTTATCCAGAAGTGTGCAAGGGCACTATATCACATCGGGGTATATATTTCATCCAAGTATAGCGGAAAGCGGTTGTCATGAATAACAACAAGTTCAGCAAGGTTTATACAGTTTATTATCCCCAATGTTACACCATATTCAGGCTGGGGGAGCCGCCCTGGGTATGTTTAGTATGTTCACAGCAAAACAAAATTGAAATATCAAACATCATGTTTTATTATTTAACGCACCGTCACATTTAATGTTTACTGAGCTCAAGTCAACGATCAGCATGTAGACATAGAGAGTATGTGCGGCATGTTATGGTATTCATCAGTGCGCGGGTGACGCATTCAACCGATGGGGGTGGTCGGTCAGCTTGGTAAGGAAAAACGTGACATTGGTTACCCTCTCTACCACCCATTGTATGTTGGGGCGTTGACGATGTGCCCATCTCAAGGCATCCACGGTGTCCAGTATCTCCGGGTGCGGTCGGTCAGTGGGAAATTGTAGATATCTGGAATGGGGCGATCACGGTGGAAAATGTGCCGTATCATGGGCCATTGGCGCCGATCGATGTCATTCACTGGATGGGCGTCCTGTAACAGATCGCTGGGAATATCCACTGCATCTTCCAGAAAATGTCCGATGTCGTCAGGCGTATGACTGGCAACAGCAATGCTAGGGACTGGCTGGATATCTAGGCTCTTCTGAACTGTGGGTATAGGCGGGCTCTCCGTGATCGCATCACCAGTGGCGTTCGTGTCCCCTGGCTTATCTTCACTGGGTCTGACCTTCCGCGGCTCCTCTTCAGTAGGAAGTTGTCGCTCATGCCATGGTACCGGGGCATGAATCAACCGCTGATGCCGTCTTAACTGACTGCGTCGTTTGAAGACTTGACCACATTCATTACATTGTTCCTTCGCGCCCTCGTGGAGTGAGCGTTCGTGGCGCAGTAAATGATCCTCCCGATTAAATGACTGTGCGCAGGTTATACAAGTATATAGTGTACCGTTGTGGATGGAGGAATCGTGTCGTCGCAAATCTTCTGGGCGAGTAAACTGCTTCTGGCAAGTTGTGCAAGTGAACATCTTGGTGGTTGACAGAGTGTCTGATGAAACGGCAAAGCCGCTTCCCTTTTGTAGCACGCTAGCTGGTGATCTATTTTTAGCACACTCTACCCCAAGTCGAGGATCGAGACTGGTGTACTGGTGTACGACTGAGCGGCATTGCGCGTGCGCGCGCGCATGAAGACCCTCATATACCCCAATGCAGGCGCAGACGTGAAGTGCCCAATGGCGGATAATGGCGGATACACCGCCATTGTGGGAAAATGGCGGATAATGGCGGATACACCGCCATTGTGAGAAAATGGCGGATAATGGCGGATACACCGCCATTGTGGGAAAATGGCGGATAATGGCGGATACACCGCCATTGTGAGAAAATGGTGAATACGTTGACCGGAAAGACCCGAAGGTGAACGCCATTGTGGAAAAACCCTACAGACAGGTTATTACATGCATTCCTATGATGTTCACGCATAATAAAAGGATTGACCTGTAATCTGTGTTGTTGTTGTTGCTCTCTTTTTTGGACTAAGCCATCAGAATAGTACGTATCACGGACTACACCCGTAGAGCTACATCTAGGCGCGCATGTGTGACCTGGTCTATAAAACACGTCTCTCTGGATCCTACACCTTCATTTCTATGGTTGCAGAGCCATGACGGAGATCCAGCCCTATGCGACTCGCATTTTATAGCATGCCAGCGTGGTTAATTCACTCACGGGTTACCGAGCAGTGGTCCTGTCCATGTTTGCAGATGGCGACGACAACGAGGGGCGACGCCAGATCCTGAACGAGTTCACAGAAGCGGTCCTCGACACAGTGCACTCGATGGAGAGGTGTGCCATCACTCACCACTACTGGACTATGACAGACATCCTTGATGCTCGGGCTATGGACCACGAGTGCTCACGCCGGAACCAGCGACGGCTGGTTGGCCTCACAATAGTCTGTGCCTTATTGACCCTGGCGCTGTGGCATTGACAGTGGGACCTGACTATAAATACGAGGATCAGACACAGTGTGTGTCATTCACCGTTCGACATTGGATCAAGCATGTCACCAGTCCTACGAGCCATCCTTCCCCTTACACCCCGGGTGGGGTTACACGTCTATGAAGATAAAGTCACCCTCGTGGAAGACCGTGGAGATGTTTGCTGGTCGCCCGCTGAGACCGTATCGAATACGGTTACGCTATACCGTGACGGCTGGACCAAATTTAAACGGGTGTTGAGCGGCGAGCTCGCCGGACACCTCATCCACATAGACAATGCCATCTACGTATACCGTGGACCCTTCTTCGCACGCCTGGGCCGCTACCAAGACCCTACGCGAAGCTTCACCCTAGACCCCGATCTGTGGACAGCCTTCGAGAAAGTGGTGCCTATCGTCGACCAGCTGTTTACACCGGACGAGCGGTTATCAGACGAGTTGGAGTGGGCTCGTGCCCTGAGAGAATCGTCGGCAGAACCCAATGAACAAATGTCTAGCCATGAACCAGACGACGATGCCATTGATTACCCGGCTAGACTCAGTCAGCCCAGTGACATGACCACCTGATCCTTTGATCTCACGGGGTTCTCCCTATAAATACGAGAGACAGTCAAATCTGGTACCATTCACGTACTGACCATGACGGAGCATATAATACTGGCGTATCTCAGCTTAACCCCCGAGGTTTTCGTGCACGTGTATGCGGATAAGGTCGATATCATGGAGGAGGTGGGAGACATCTGTGATGCGGACCCTACACAACCGTGCCCGGCCCACATTCGTCTGTCCCGGGAGGGCTGGACCAAATTCAAACGGGTGTTGTCTGGTGAACTGGACAGCGACCTCATCCACTTGTGTCACGATGTGTACATCCGACGCGGCCCTTTCTTTGCTCAATTGGCTCGGCTAGATGAGGGTACAGTGCATTTTACCCTTCACCCTGATCTATGGTCTGCATTGGAAGATGCCGTGGTAGATGTGGATCAAGTGCTTATCAAGCGGTCATCAAACGATTTGGACTGGTCATTTACCATGGACACTGTGGAAGCCCACGAAGAAAATCAGAAAGAAACTCCGGCCCAAGATATACCCGTTATAAATAAACGATAGAGCCAGGGTGCATCATCATTTGTCACCATGAAGCGCTGGGAGACGGTGTTGGATAACTTATACTACAGTCCCGACAGTCCGGCGGCCTATAGTGCATTGTCGGCTCTCTATCGAGCGGCCAAACCCCAGGGGATACAACGTGCCCAAGTCCGAGATTGGTTAAGAAAACAAGACACCTATACCTTACCTCGATCTGTCCGTCGCCATTTTCTACGGAACCGGGTCATCGTGGGAGGAATAGATGCCCAGTGGCAAGCGGACTTGGTCGATATGAGCGCCTTTGCCAAACACAACGATGGGAATCGGTATATCTTGACGTGCATCGATATCCTATCCAAGTATGCGTGGATGGTACCCATCCGGACGAAAACGGGGGTGAATCTCATAGCGGCGTTCAAAGACATCTTCAAGACCGGGCGCAAACCTTTGTATTTGCAAACCGACGAAGGCACGGAATTCCTCAACAGACCGTTCCAACAGTTTCTGAAAACCCAGAAGTTGTTTTTCTTCCATACGTACAACGAGACCAAGGCTTCCGTGGGGGAAAGGTTCAACAGGACATTCAAAGGCCGCATCTATAAATATTTCACCTA
>JAVTVY010000365.1:0-32958 GCA_036873755.1 Hanleya hanleyi | reverse complement strand
ATTTGACTGATTGCTACCTGTCATTGAGAAAAGTGAACTTTGGGTAAATATCACGACACACCGGTTCTCGTAAAATCAGCGAAGTTAAGCGACTTTGAGCCCGGTCAAGAATTGGATGGGTGACCTCGTGCTGTAGTGCTGGGCTGAAATAGTGTCCAGGGTAATAGGAACTGAGGGTGATAATAGTTGCTACGCTAATGACGCACCAGCGGTGACATCTGGGAAAGTTAATAGTACCCACTGTCAATTAGACACTGCTATATAAATTCTCTCACGCTAGCACATAGGGCCACCAAGTCATCTCTCGAGTAAAAACTTAAATCATATCAAAGTATCCTGTGAAGTTAGTCACACTGCCATGTGTATTATACCCCTCCCCTTATTTAGCACTGGTATTTTTGTTCAATGATTGTATTATACTACAATCATAAGTGCTCTCATCAGTTGATAGGCCACTCCAACATTTTCTGTACTCTTTTTCTATGAATGTGCTTATCATACTGCTTTGTTTCTGGAGTTGGGAGGGGGGGGGTGCATATCAGTGCACAGAGCCATTAGATTTCGTTAAGCCATCGAACTATGGGTTGTGAATCTGTCCTATTATATTACCATGATTACCCAATTTCCCCCGAGGCTACCATAGATTCTTAATTCTGCACAGCTTGTGTTTATAATGTGCCACTGATCTCCTTTCCAGACATGCTAGACAGAGATTAAAAAAACAGCTTTGCGAAAAGGAAGTTCCCACCCACTATACCAGCTTGACCAGAGGGACAAAACGGGGACAGGAAATTCTCGGTTGAGATTTGATTTGAACTGGGTTCGTACAAAACAGCTTTCTCCTTCACAATCGCCACTGCCAAAGATGTTTGGAGATGGACATGATGGAAATCAAACATCTTGTCAACACAGTAAGTATGGCTACTAATTTCTTCATTCCATGTGTTTTCGACCTTTTCAATCAAAGTTTGCAGCTTGATTATGCTACTGCTGGTATTCTGTCATGAGAAGACTAGAATTTTACTCAAATTTGAGGGTAACTGCAAGGGCAGTGGCTGATACGACTCTCTAATTCGAGTATCAGAAAAGACCCGCTGCCTTGTGATAAATAGGTTGAATTTCTATAATACATGTATGTATCATATACCGGTGAATTGGCTTTTAACAGCTAGAAAATGCCAGGTACAGTACAGAAGATATTTTGAAAATTTATGCTTCAAAACTAGGCAGTGTGACTAACGTCACAGGACCTACAAAGTAGGGTAGGCATCATGACTCCGACGTGAACTGAACTCTTGGAAATCCCCCACGCCCCGAGTTGAAATCCTGCCAATATGAAGATGGGCACAGCCCAAGTCAGAATCACCAGTGATTTTCATCAAAAATCACCAGAAATTTTCACCAAAAGTAGGTCAGCTCAGAACTTGCTGGTAACAGTCCCCTAATGCACCTTCATGCCCAAAATAATAGGATTTTTTTCGAAAGCAAACATTTATATGGTGCATAATGCTACAAATTGAATTTTAACAGAGATTTAGGTCTGGAAATACTCCAGCATAAATTCAGGTCATTATTAACTTATCTTCATTTTGTGACATACCAAAGGCTCATTTGCATAAAATCTCTCAATCATTTTATACTAAATTCTGACATGAACCTTACAACAGTTTGGAGTAATACTCTAGGTTTTGGGTTTTTCTTCTCTTAATATCTCCTAACAATAACTCTAGTAGATTGATGGGTTCCCCTTTAATTTGAAGTAATTGTGGGTTGGAATATGTAGAGCTCCCAAAGTGAACTTTTGCAAAGAATTTTTTTATTGGATCTTTCAGGTACCAGAGACAACCATCCGTACACTGAGAATTGGAAAATCGAGAAACAGCCAAATATTCTACAAGGAAAACTTTTCCTACAGCAGTGCTATGTCAAATTTCCGGTGGTTGTTGGAATTTCAAGATCAAATAACATTGGTAATGGTTACATTGTGCCATATTTTCATCTTCCACAGTTTCCAAGAACATTTACCTCTGAATATTTGGACTGGTACAAGTTAAAAAAAGAACTCCTTATTACCTCATTACTTGTGATATGTTCGTTGACTCCAATGGAGGATGAGGATCCAAAGCATACAAAGATGACCTGCTATGGGATGAGCATGTGCTAACCATATGGATGTTTCATTCAAAAGCTTGATTTCAGTCAGTTTAACCTTCTAAAAATCCAGTGGTATTTCATCGTCTACATGTCACAGTAAGTCAAGCTCTTTGCTGTACAAATGTTCTTTCAGTCATCATGTACATCTTAAATTCAAAATAATGGCAGTATGATAAATTATTAAAGTGATCGTATACCCTCAAGTATAGTTTCCATCAAATGAAAGACCATTGCAAACTGTGTCGGAAAATATTTATTGTAATTTTTTTTACGATTTTATTACGCCCCCTCCCCCTCGCTGTGGTAGACTTTATCTTATTTACTGTACTTAGAATCATTGAATTTCAATTACATCTACAGTGCATCACTATTGGATCTCTAAGTATACACCTACGTCCAAGTATAATGGTTTTAACTCTTGGAAATGCTCTTCTGTGTACATTTGTACACGGATTCTCATTGTATTTCAGAATGTTATATTGAGAGTTAAATTTAATTGTGCAACGAGTGATCTATATACCATACTAATGGAACGCAACTAAACAATGTTGTGTTGAGAGTTGAATTTAATTGTAGAAGGAGGAACTATCTTCTGTGAGAGAGAGAATTAGGTTTAACGTCGCGTTCAGCAATATTTCAGCTATATAGTGCGACGGAATTGAACAGGATGCAAGCTGTTTTGGTGAAGTGATTTAGTTAATTAATGGACTGTAATTATTGAATTGTCAGAGTTTGATACATGTATAATTTGTATTTCAAAGTGTTATATTGAGAGTTAAATTGAATTGTGGAACGAGTGGTCTACGCATCATAAAAATGGGACACAACTGATAAATGTTGTTTAATTGTGGAAGGAGGAATTATCTTCTGTTTAAGGACCTGACAAAGTCACAATGCTTAATATATCACTATAACGGAATTGACTTTAACATGATCCAAGCTGTTTTATTGAGAATAATTGATTATGGTGATGTAGTTAATGAATGGACGGATCATAGTTTGCTGTACACGCAGATTTGTACTACAAAATGTTATATTGAGAGTTAGAATTTGTATTTCAAAATGTTCTAGAGAGTTGAATTTAATTGTCTATACACATCATAAAAATGGAACACAAGGCATTCATGAACATTCAGTCATTGGATAATTAAAGTGAATTGAAGTTTTAATGGTATCCACGAGTGATCTTTTATATATCAATGTGATGAGATCTTCAAATTGCTCTAAATGTAAGTGATGGTAGCTGTAGATCTGATCCAGTCATATTGTTTTAGCCAATGTTCGGGGCAAGTGGTACGTGTCTGCTATTGCAGTGCCACAACTTATGCATATGTGGTCGGCTTCAGCCGCTCACAAGATGCCGAACACTGAAATTAGTACAATTGTCAGATCTGCATCAGCAGAAATATCTAGAGATTTTGAAGATCGGATTTTAATCATGCACGGATTTTGATGCTCATTACTGAAGGCAGTATGGCTACAAATTCCCACCAAACTCGCCACGCATCTCGGGTGATCTTGTCGTATCTCTGGTTAGATTGGTGATTTTCACTCATCTGGATTCTTGTACATATTTGAATGATCAGGAAGAATGTGAAAAATATTTAACCTATTCCCCTCGCTCAACCAGGTGTGATGTCTTTTCTTCTATTCTGCATAATCTTCAACCAAGAAGATGGTGGAAAGGTAGGTGGAAATTCCCACCATAAAAGGTGGTCCAAAATTTCCACCCTCAAAGGTGGATATTCCCACCCTTGTTAAAGGGTGTAAATTACCACCCTATCCGAGTGGCGGAAATTTCCACCTTGCCCATAGGGTGGTAATTTACACCCTTTATCAAGGGTGGAAATTTCCACCTTTTTCAATTACAGTGTATGATCATTTACTGAAGGTTATTTGTTGGAAAACGCATACCTGTAGTACATGTTGCAATCTCACACACGCTCAGCCGTTCGTGTAATACTGTGGTACAAATGCCAACTGTTGCTACTATGGTGGTGGGTGAGTGATGAGAAAAATACCTGTTAGTGTATTTGTTACTCACATTTGCAAAGAATAATTACCCAGGTACTTTGGTAATGACGACATCGCACGACGTCGGCATTACAGGTTCATTTTCTGGATATTTTTTGTATTTATCATGTGTCTACTGCACAAGACTCCCTCGATGCGCATTCATTAACATCAGATGAGTTAGTTATTTGAGCTGATCTGTTATCACAGCTCTCGAGTTAACCTATCAAATTCGGTTAAACTCATAGTTTCAACATGAAGCGCAGCTAAGATACTGAGGTTACGTCCGAGAATCCCCCGTACTGTACGGAATCCTCCGTACCTGCTCAAATAGCTGTCCTTGAGCTAACAGTTTATTGCGTGCTGGTAGTTATATCTGTTATTCGCTTGAATTGTGTCCAAAGATGCAATCAGCGTGCAAGACTTGTGCTGTTGCGATTCAAACACGGGGTAAAATGAGCTTCGACTGTTTCCGTATGAACCTATGTACTTAAATGTCCTGATGGTGTTCATATGAACAAGCACAATCAAAACGTGACTGAATTTCTGGGCTTGTGTTCATCGCCCTTTATCGTGTGGCTGGTCGCATTAGAATAGAGGCATACACTTTTCAGGATACATCTAACGAAGGCTGTAAACTTGACACACAGAAAACTGTACTGTTTGCAAAATCTTTGTCTAAAAAATGAAATGTTGACATCTTTGTATGACGAGGTGAATCTATCCTCAAACAGAACTGTCAATGTTCCAGAGTTTTCCCTCCCAATCAAACTAAAATTGAATCAGGAAGTATTAGAGTAATAATATTCCACAGGCAGAATTTATTTTTTATCTGCAGCTGTATCCTGTTTTATCACGATGGTAACTCAAAGAGCCATGTGTTCTCGTTAGAACAGGGTTATGTGCACTGTTGCATTTCATTATACACAATGCCGTTAGAAACTCCACGCCGGCGTCTTTAATGCCGTTATATATTACATCCAGTCAGGGTTGTATATGCCCCTCTTCAAAAGAGATGAGAAATCACTTGACAAGTTGAATTATGGTTGAGTTGCGGTTTACGACGGCAATGGTAAAGATGGTAATGAATCTCTTCACATATCAGAGTCAAATTATGTTTCCCACAGATAACAAAACCGACGAGAGTAACCTCTCACTCAGTCACATTAATTGACAATACTTTTACAAATTTTCACAGGGATAACCTCCTTTCCGGTACATTTCTGACAGAAATCACCGATCACTTTCCTGTTTTTCACATTCTAAATACAAAAACAAATAATACTTCGGTTGACCGAGAAGTTACATACCGAATATACAACCAGGAGCAGGAAGTTTTGTTCTCTCAAAGAATTGCTGATACTAGTTGGGTAGATGTTACCAATATTAACGAATTTGGCATTTGATTGCCTTTCGTCTAAATTCTCTGCCGTATATGACGAATGTTTTCCATTAGTATCACATACATTTTCTAAAACAAAAATCATTAAGCCGTGGATCACACATGGGATATTTAATTCAATACATCGAAAAAACTATCTTTATCGAAATTACTTCATTGAAGCGAATAACGAAACCCGTATGCAGTATAGAAGCTTTAGAAATAAATTAAACCATACAATTAGTTTGACTACAAGAATTATTTTGAAGAAAAAATTACTGCTATTAAGCAAGATATTAAAGGAACATGGACAATCTTGAACCAAATGCTAAATAGGAATAACAAATCTCAGTTACCAACATCCTTCAATGATAATGAACATGACATATCTGATAAGAAACATATAGCTGAAAAATTTAATAAATACTTTGGTTCGGTACCATCTAATCTGGATTCTCGAATCCCCAATTCCACAACACATTTTAGCGACTATTTACATGGAACTCAAAACTTCCAGTTTCCAACTATTTCTCCTGTGGAGATAAAGGCTGCATCTGGCATAGACGACATACGGCCTTCCATGGTTAAGCGTGCTTGTGATTATATCTCCACCCCTTTATAATACATCATAAATTTATCTTTATCATCTGGTTTGTACCAGACCCTCTGAAGATTTCATGGTTAACGGGAGGCCCGTTGGCCGAGTGGTTTAGATCGCCGACATACAGTGCTGGCGATTAGGTGCCCGACTCTGGGGTCGCTGGTTCGAATCCCGCACGGGACTCGACCAAATTTTCAGCACTAGAATTTGTGCTATTCTAAGATAGTGTTATCCCAAAATAACGAAAATTTTGTTATACGATCACTTTCTAAATGATAAAAAATATACCTCTGAAGATTGCAAAAGTAACGCCAATTTTCAAGGCTGGAGACACGCATATTTTCTCGAACTACAGACCAATATCTGTGTTATCCTGTTTTAGCAAAATTTTAGAGAAGGTTACAGCAGCAGCTATTACAGACTTTTTGAACTCGAATGATATAATCTCGGATGCTCAATACGGCTTTAGGGCAAACCATTCAACGACGCTAGCAGCATGTACACAGTACGATTTACTTGTTAACGCTAAGGAATCAAGCAGTATAGTATAGCTATATTTTTTGGATCTCTCAAAAGCGTTTGACACAGTCAATCACGAAATTTTGTTAGCTAAACTGGAACATTATGGATTTCGTGGCGTATCTAACAAATGGTTAGAAAATTATCTTTTTAACAGAATGCAGATCTTAAATTATAATGGTTGTTTATCAAAACTCGCTCCTACCTGTTACGGTGTGCCCCAGGGGTCAATTTTAGGACCAATTCTTTTCTTAGTTTATATAAATGATATAACCAACGCGACCGACGTGCTAAAATTTGTCTTATTTGCAGATGAGACAAGCGTAACATGTTCTTCTGGAAATTTTCAAGATGCTGCAGACATAATGCCCCAAGAGTTATGTAAATTGTACCAGTTGTTGTGCTCCAACCGGTTATCCCTTAATATCGACAAAATTAAATTTATGATTATAAAGCCGTATCTAGCACATTCGAGAACACCAGATACTGAATTAGGAACCCCTTTAGAAATCTCCGGAAACGAAATAGAGGTAGTCCAAAACTTTAAATTTCTCAGTATTTATATTAATAATAATTAAACATGGGTCTCCCATATCGATTATATTTGTAAGAAAGTTTCCAGGAATATTGGACTACTCAATCATATTAGGAAATCCATTAATAAAAAAGTACTATACATTTGATATTATTCTCTTATATTTTTACACTAGTCATCTTAGACATTTGACCTTACTCCAAACACGTGCAATACGACTTATAACATTTTCAAATAAAGTAGACCACACTAAACCGCTATTCCGGAAAACCCAGATTTTACAGCTGAATAAACTAAATACTTACCTTTTACTGTTGATAGTCCACATTTTTTTTCTACTGCTCAACTCAACTGCCGAAAGCCTTTAGACATTATTTCACAAAACAATCAACAGTACATCGCTATCAAATGAGAGGACATCAATTTAATACAGCTAGGCCGTTTTATCGGACAAACCTATCCTTCTACATCACTAAAATAGCTTGACCCCGTGAATGAAATAAATTGCCCCCCCCCCCCTCAATTAATTGCACATCATCTACTTCACTATACAAATCAAGCCTTAAATCATATCTGCATACACATATATGTGCCTGGTATAATATTTCTAACTATAATATATAACAAGACTACAAATTTTCGCATATTACATGTATTAGGGATAGAACAAGCCCCATGGGGGGTTATTCCCACCTCTTACAGTTTGCGAGCATTAATAGAAATGAACATTTATGTGGTGAATAAAAATCAAACCAATGCTAAAGGGGGATATACGGTATATAACTGCTGGAAGCTAATACCGTACCAAAATAGGCACAAAAATGTTATTTATCGGAGACTTTGCTTTGCAAGAACAAAATAGAATATAAGGCTTCAGATCTGACATCCACAAAAGAATTTCCGCGTCAGTAACAGAAAAACCTTTTCATAAGACAATAGGCATCCATTCCAAAAGTTTTCCTGCAAGACGGAAACGGTCAACAGTTTTGAATTATGACAGCAAGATATCGTCATGCTCTTTACAATAAATGTTTTATCACTGACCAGTATTGCTTATTCAAATGAATTTCCAATTCGTTTTCTGGAGAATGATTTAACTCAGTCACGCTTTGAATGTTCTGTGGCGTTGATTGGGATCATCACATTTTGATCAGGCTCTAGCAAATGCTGCCGAGAGAGATATGTAAGCGCCGATATTCGGTCATTCCAGAAATGGATAAATAATTATGTCAAAATTATAATCGTCTCCCTTTTCCATTCTTGTAACAGTATAGGTGCAATTATGATGCATCATGTCTATAAAGCGTTTGGTGAATGAGAAAGAACGTATCTCGGAACGCTTATCTTTGCGTACTCATACTAGAACAAAAACCTGTCTAAAATGGTGCCCAATTTGTACTAATCGGAATATATAATACTAATACGTTGTTGGTGTATGTTGTTACAGAATTTAACAGAAGTAATATTAATGGGAATTTCGAGGATTTCTGTAAACAACGAAACAGCCCAAGAATGATATTCTCTATCTTTTGTTGAATTAAAGTGTTCAATGATGTTCGAATGAATGATATAAGTAAAGAGTCCACAAATCCCAAGTAGATACATGTCTGTACGGTAAGGATCCTTTACCATGTAGTTCTTGAGTTGCCAGTATCCACATATATTCAGCATCTATTATTATCTTTAATAGCTGCCGGCAGGGCTCTTGTTAGCAGGGTATGCAGAAATTTGCTTCAACATCTTCCACCTTCATATATCGGTTTATGTTTTTTTGGGGGTTCAGTACAATTTTGTTAAATCGGTATGACTGGCGGAAGGAGAAACAGCTCTTTCCCGGAGAAACAGTTCGGGTTTAATGAATAAACCTCCCAAAGTAAACGAAGTAAGTGAAGGAGTAAGTCGATACAAAAGCAGATGAAATAGCCATACTTAACTTCTTAAATAGCGCCTGATAATAGTAGTATTTACATATACATATTACTTCATTTGGGGATTTGTATGCTGCAACAATAACGAATATAGTTTGAAGGTCTGCAAGAAATTCCTGCACCATGGTTGTCTGTCAAATGTTTTACTTGGGGAAGTATTTTTCTGTCAATGCTTCAAAAAGTATCGACAGCCTTGCTTTTGTCAAGGTCCAACCGACCAGCGAGTACTGAACGTTCTATTTTTTCCCATTTCTATCATTCAATAATGTACTGCTCAAGTGCGTTAAGGAGATTGGCTATGAGACTGACATTCTTCGAATCTCTAATATATTTCGGTTCCTTCATCAAGGTAAATTATGCAAACTATATCAAGGTTACCAGTCACAATATGTTTACATAATTTGTATAATGTCAAACACTTAGGCCCGGGCGTGTATTCGTTCTAGTCATAAACTTGAAGCTTTTGGAGTAATTAGTGTAGATTTAGTGTACGGGTAAGAAACACAGGGTGGTCCCGTGAACTTGAAATAATTTGGTACAGCATAGGAACCTCTGAATTATTCAGAATTTTGGGTATGTTTGTTGTATCCAGTGATTTATTCAAATTGAGAAGTTTCAAGAATAGCCGGTCTTGGGGTGTTTGGATTGTGTTCACTGTACGAAACCGTCGATAGTTCGCTATATAGCTAGACAGATTGGTGGCATTATTTTTTTGATGACACCGAATGATGGAACTCTTCGTTCAATGGATTTAGAATCCTCCGAGGTAACTCAAATATACTGTGCGAAATTGTGTACTTCACAGTAATGTGGTTGTGACTCGTCGACTGAATATTCTACGACCCTGGCTACGTTGTACTCTTTCGCTATGTTTCAATAGTTAGGTGATAGTAGAGGTTTTTGATTGACGGCTTGTAACATCACTGAACCATTAACTAATGAGTCTGGACGGTAATTTTCAGTAATAAAACGCCTAGACTACACGTCTTAAAGTAACGACAGACCACATCAGCTGCATGCTGGGAGTTGAGGCAAAGATGCACTCGCGTAAAATGTTGAATCTAACAGCGGCGTATTATAGATGCATGTGCGGCACGAGACATGGCTTCTGATAGATGCATGTGCAGCACGCGACATGGCTTCTTGTATATGTTGGGAAAGTGTCCCGGGCGGAACCCAATAGCTAAGTGTTATACTTCTAGTTTGATAGCGTCTGTTTGTATTATGTATTAACATTATTATGCAAAACCGTTCATGACAGTCGAAAGTTTGAAATGACCAATGAATTGCTTCAAAACTGGAAGATATGCCGTGATGCAATGTTACTTATTTCAAACTCCATTGGTATTCATATGTCCAGTTGTAACTGATAGGGAAAATTATATGATAATGGAGTCAGTGGAAAGGGATACAGAGTATCTGGAATGCTATTAATAAATTGTTCAAATGATTAACTAGCAAGAGTTGCATGGGTAGGATAAAAAGTCTAGCTAATAATGGATGGGCAGTGGTGTACAATATAGGGATGATCTGTGGGGTGAAATTTCAGTTTACTAAATACTTGGAATCTTAAACATATGATGATTGATTAAGCTACCATCATGCTTCTCGGTCTAAATTCTCGAGCAGATGACAGCATAATGGCTCACTCTTCCACGACTGACCTTTGTTTGCCTGAAGCCAAACGTTCAACATTAAAGATAAAATTAGCTTCACAACAAAGAGACTTACGAGCGAGCGTTTCAAAATCTTGAGATACCGCCCTGTGGGATTTCATCATAAAGCTCGCACGAATAAATGGCACATACTGGGCTCGATAAAGTGAACTGACCCCTTTCAGTATTAACAATTAGGTCAATGGATGACATATCTAATCAAGGTTTCTCGCCTTTCCCCTTGTTGTACTGACCTGATGTTATCCACTATGTCACGTGGAGGACTATTTCCGCAATATATCGGTAAATTTGATTTAATATTTCCCGCAGCATTATCTTAACACTAAGATTCAGGGTTGAAGTCTTGGAGTTCGCTATGAGAGTTCGGCTAAATATCCCAGTATTAATTCTGACAATCCTAGTATACATAAACATAGGCTAGTTTCCTGCAAGAAAGAAGCGGCCAACAGTTTTCAATATGCTGCCGTCAAGACATCATGATGTTCCAAAAATATCAAATCCTTATCGCTGATCACTATTCTTAAACCATATGATATTCATTGTAAAGCAGTCATCTAGAGAATGATGTATCTCAGTCACGCTTTGATTGTGACTGTTCTGTTGAGCACCATGATGATCTTGTTTTACGTGGGTTCATACGGCCCTTAGCCCCGGGTTAAGCGGAATTAGAAGTTAGGAAACGTATTTTGCTATCAGCATGCGATATTTATCGCCAAATTTGAGAAACTTTGAGTGGAGGAGCTTGGTGTTATAGCCCTGAATGATAAGTTTCTGCAATATTCGTTGTGACCTTGGTTGAAATCCTCACATTTAACAGAGGATCTAGCAAATGCTACTAGGCGAGATATGTAAACGCCATATGCAGGTTTCCCTGGAATATTACTATCCAGAAAGGGATAGTTTGCGTTGTCGAAATTGTAACCGTCTCTTTTGTCATGAATTCGACGAGGGAGAAGGCCCGTTTTCATTTTTATAGAGATATAGGTGAACATGATGTGCCGGTAGGGCTATCTGTAGTTTCCTTCAAATTCAGCGAAGGTGGATATATATCCTTCACCGTGTCATATATATAGTGATTATCCACAGCGAGAAAATAGCCTATATAGCGTTTAGTGAATGAGAAGGAATGGGCCTTAAATTGATTGGTTTTTAAAAGCGCGTGCATATAGTCATATTCATTAGAGAACAGATATAGGTCAGCCGACAGGGGTGTACAATTAGTACCCATTGGAATACCTATATGCTGTTGATTCATTGTGTTGCCAAGTTTCACATGGATAATATTAGTGAGAAATTCAAGCAAATTTTCAAAAAAAGAAACAGTTCATGATTGATGTCCCTAGTATGTAAAGAGTGCTTTATGGCGTCTGACATCAATAAATTTGCGATCACAATGTCACAGCCAGGCCAGAGTGATTCTTAGACTACCACAGCCATTTAAAATTATGGCTAGCTCGGCTGTATCCCTAATAAAACTATCGCTGATATATGGACTCGCATCATATGAGATCCTTAAATAAGAAATAATGATAAAATATATTTATTGCCAAAGTGATGAAAATCGAACACTTCATAATAGCTACTACATAATCTCTTAATACAGAAAGATAGCCATACGTAACGATAATGGGACCCTCCATGATAACCCACCAAAATATAATATTCAAAGCTCAAATTATTCAAGGTCCATGTACCCGTGTGATAGATATGTAACCAAAGTAAAGAAAAACTGGAACCTCCGTAATGAATGCTACTCCAATATGATCTTCTAGTATTAGAAACTCGTACTATATAACCAAGATAGTGAAAACTGGATCTTTAAACCTATCTGGCATGGGGGAGGGGGCGGCACTTTCCGCCCCCCTCCTCCTCCTGATGCTTTTTTGTTCCTTTTTTCGGATCGACAAAAAATTGAGAGCTGATACTCCGTGACTTTGTAGCTTATCATATTGGTGTCATTTTGAGGCTATTTGCATGAGCAGAGGGTCATAGGTAAATTAAAAATATCGTCCATGTGGGTACCACAAAAGTGATGGTTTAGTCAGATTCCTTCAAAATTTGTGCTTTTCTGCATGAAAAAGTGGGCAAAACATCTTTTATTTTGCATCACAGTATTATTTACTAATTCATCATGTCTTTTTTTTTACGAAGAAACCCTTAAATAAAAAAATCGAAATATCTGACCGAAAACTCGGAAAAATGTCATTTTTGAAAATGACGTCATTGTGACGTCATCAAGGCGGCCATCTTGGATTTTTTTTTGCATTTTCTATTAGAGCTTGACCAAAAGATACAATGTGGCAAGTTTCAGCCTTAGGTATAGCAAAAATAATTGGGGGGCATTTTTCGCCCAACCCAGGCTGCGGTGCACCCCCAAGCCAGATAGGGTTAAAAATAGCTCACATCATCATATATTGCCAAGTATTAAGGATAGCTGCCCCTTAGAGGCAGTTTTTGCACCCGCATGACAATTTGTCGTCTGTATCAATAAAATATACAAGATAACCATAATAACTTATATATTTTATGAAGGCATACATCATAGGGATTCCAACCATATGATTTGTATAAACAACGCTGCTACTGTGTAGAAAATAATCCAATTTAAAAAAATTAAAATGAAAACAATAGCGTCCATTTTTCAATTGAAATTTCATGAAAACTGTTGGTCTTGTTTCGACTTTTATGGTATACCTTGACAGGAGACAATTCGAACTAGTGAACTTTATCTCATTTTTTTCTAATTTTTCCCTGGTTTTGTTTTTACAGCTATTTTACTAAAACAAATTGAAAAAAAACGTTCTTTTGTACGGTTGTTTGTATTAAAGGTTGAATAATTAAAAAACTAATCCGAACTTACAAAAAGTGAGATAATGTTTACTAGATCACCTTATAAGTAACAAGCATGCCAAATTTCAAAAGCGTAGCATGGATACTTTTCGAGAAATAAACGTTTAAATCTCGGATTTTGCAGAAAAATGAAAGGCTAGAAATCGGGCAAAATGTGTCCAGCTATACATCTGATGAATTAATTCAATTTTTTGCTTGAATTCTTTTGTCAAATACATTTTTAATCTGTCTAATGGGACCTACTCGAATTCCTGCTTATTCTGGATAACTATTACACTAAGTTTTTTTTTCATCAAGGCGGTTTGAAGTCCAATTTAAACTTTAAAACTTGCTAAAACTTGTTCAGCTGAGAATTGTTCACACTTGTGTAGATCACTTCACGGCGGGTGTCTGAGTGAAGTGTCATTGTTATAATTAGAGACAAAATACGGACGTTTGCATGGTTTTTATCAGAAGGGGGTAGATTAATGTAAATAAGTACGACTAATAGATAATTAGCTTACCATAATACTGCGGAAATGAGTTTTGGAAAGGGGAATTTAACAGACAAAAATAATAGTAGCCAGGCCAAGCTAAAGCAATCTGTTCAATTGTTCCAGTGCCTCGGAAACTAAATTTTTAATCCTAATATTGAAGCACTTCTATTTATAATTTCGATTTCATTTTTTCACCAAACGTTAGAGGAAATACAGTACAAGGCAGAAATAACTTGCTCATAAACGCGAGTGAAACAAAACATTTTCGCGACTATAATTTATTAATCGCAGCCGGAAAACTCGCCTAAATCGTGCAAAAAAACAAAAGCATAATCGCGACTGAAACGCGTACGGTCGACGCGTTTCAGTCGAGATTATGCTTTTGTTTTTTTGCGCGATTTAGGCGAGTTTTCCGGCTGCGATTAATAAATTAAAGTCGCGAAAATCTTTTTTTTCACTCGCGTTTATGAGCAAGTTATTTCTGCCTTGTACTGTAGTGAATATTTGAGTGAAGAAATACAAAAAATGACGAATTTTGACCCTCTAAGGGGACAGCTATCCTTAAGTAGATCAAGTTTGAAACTTATAAACGTAAGCCAACCGTACATGCTCCCGTGATCGTACTTCAATATGACAGGGCGATAATGACTCATTAACAGTTAAATGAGAAACTCGATTCATATGTCATTACAAGCGTCTAGTCCGTCATTCATAATCCAGCCGTCGTCCATTAGAGAATATCCGCGTCCATAATCCAAAGACCTATTCCATTTCCATATAACAGTATTAGCACCAAATTCAAAAAGACAAAAAGTATACATAAACATAGGCTTGTTTCCTGCAAGAGAGAAGCGGTCAACAATTTTCAATGATGCCGGCAAGACATCATGATGTTCCAAAATATCAAATCCGTATCGCTGATCATTATTCTTAATCCATAATATTCGTTATAGAGTCGTCATCTAAAAATGATGTACCTCAGTCACGCTTTGATTGTGACTGTTCATATGAGTACCATGAGGATCTTAAAGTACATGGGTTCATACGGCCCCTAGCCCCGGGTTAAGCGGAATTAAACACATGTTACGAAACGTAGCGCCATAGATCTTGCACGCTACGTTCGTATTTTGCTATCAGCATGCGATATGTATCGCCAAATTTGAGAAACTTTGAGTGGAGGCGCTTGGTGGAATAGCCCTGTTTTATAGTTTCTGCAACAATGTTTTGTGACGTTGATTAAAATCGTCACATTTAACACAGGATCTAGCAAATGCTACTAAGCGAAATATGTATACGCCATATGCAGGTCCCACTGGAATATTACTGTCCAGAAAGGGATAGTTTACGATGTCGAAATTGTAATCATCTCTTTTGTCATAAAGTCGACGAGAGAGAATGCCGCTTCATTTTTATAGAGATAGAGATCTAAATAAGATGTGCCTGTAGGGCTATCTGTAGTTTCCTTCAAATCCAGTGAAGGTGGATATATATCCTTCACTGCGTCATTTATATAGCGATTATCCACAGCGAGAAGATCGTCTATATAGCGTTTGATGAATGAGAAGGAACGGGCTTTGAGTGGATCGGTTTTTGAAAGCGCCAGCATATAGTCATATTCATAAGAGAACAGATACAGGTCAGCCAACAGGGGTGCACAATTAGTACCCATTGGAATACCTATATGCTGCTGATATATTGTGTTGCCAAATTTCACATAGATATTTTTAATGAGAAATATGTCAATCACATGTCAAAACATTATGAGAATTGAAGTCTGCTTCGCTGATCCAGAAGAGAGAACCCTCAAATCGACCAGTCTGGTGGGTGGCAAAGTCCAAACGATGCCAGCTGAAGCTGACGGTAGATCGACCTCTGACAATAAATATCCCGACACCATTAAATCCACTCCCTGCGCATAAGCAACCTCTGGTAAGGAGCAGACGATTTTCTTTCATTCTTTTAATTATTTCCATCAATTCCGACAAATAATCAAATTGGAGCGATGGTATGAATATGGTATGTGCACTATGTCGCTCCAAGTTCGATTTCAGTTTACTGCCTTATCTAAACATGCTGGGAATTCCGATAGGTGAAAAATATGACGTCATATGTACGGATTAGTTGAAACCGAAGTGAGTAACTCGTGTCAAGATGTTTGAAAGGCTATCGAACTTGAAATAAACTACATCCTTTCGAAAGATGAAACTCACTGTAGCAAGGTATATTTCGCTAACATGGACGTACATATAAATTTAATTAATGGACTGATGTGCAAGAATCGCCATTGTTATGTCCACTCAGTGTTAGCAAATGGATTATTTGGCTTACTGCTTAAATTTGGTATATGTTGAAATAGTCACAGTTTGATGAAAATTTATCCGTTGTACAGTAAGGTTTGACGATGAGGTGCAGCTATTCCGTTGTAGACAGGGGAATATTTTGATTTGACTATTTGCCGATCACTCAAACTAGTTTTCAATATTTTGTAGTTGTTAACAATCTCAAACAATCGTAATAGAGGCATGTTTTAAAATTAATCGTATCTCCGAATAGCTCCAAAAAAATTTAAATGATCGAAAATAAAACTACCTTGACCGAAATGTGTCATGTTATTAAAGTAACCTGTTCCAACGTGTAAAGCCTGTCCCGACGTAGGCCATCCTGGCGTACTGTTCTGGTGTACCTGATATGATATATCCGGAGACGAACTACCTATCAGCGCACAACATTGGTATGAACTCCCCGCCTGCGTTTCTAGTGAAAATATGGGTCCTTGGTTGGCCAAGTTGTCTACGGCGTTTCGCTGGTGACCGCTAGCCTCAAGCCACTGAACCGGCACGGGCTCTATCCCAGCTGGTCCATGTGTGAAAGTTTGTCACTTACTTGACGACGGCCGGTGGTTTTCTCTGGGTACTCCACCACCAAAAATGACTGTCATCATATGAGTGAAACAATCTTGAGTGTAACACTTAACCAAATCCTCCGCCCCCCTCATCTAAGATATAGGATCTCACCAGTAATAGTTCAGGGAGGACCTTGTTGGCACAGGTTTCATTTGCACGTACCGGTAGGCGTGATTCAGAAATCGGTGGAATATATGTTTTGCTTCTCATTCTCGCCTTGTATATGACTATCGTGTTTATATATTTTTATTTGTATGATGAAATTTGGTGGTAATGGTGTCGCGTGAATAACATTTTTGCATAATGGGCAAGGACATTCTTTATGTACCTACGTATAGTATATACGGTGAGATTCTGCTGGTGAACGTTTCGTCCCCAAGGCTTACCTAGATATAGTATATACGGCGAGATTCTGCTGGTGAACGTTTCGTCCCCAAGGCTTACCTAGATATAGTATATACGGTGAGATCCTGCTGGTGAACGTTTCGTCGCCAAGGCTTACCTAGATATAGTATATACGGTGAGATTCTGCTGGTGAGCGTTTCGTCCACAAGTCTTACCTAGATATAGTATATACGGTGACATTCTGCTGGTGAACGTTTCGTTCCCGAGGCTTACCTAGATATAGTATATACGGTGATATTCTGCTGGTGAACGTTTCGTCCCCAAATCTTACCTAGATATACTATATACGGTGAGATTATGCTGGTGAACGTTTCGTCCCCAAGGCTTACCTAGATATAGTATATACGGCGAGATTCTGCTGGTGAACGTTTCGTCCCCAAGGCTTACCTAGATATAGTATATACGGTGAGATTCAGCTGGTGAACGTTTCGCCCCCAAGGCTTGCCTAGATATAGTATATACGGTGAGATTCTGCTGGTGAACGTTTCGTCCCCAAGTCTTACCTAGATATAGTATATACGGTGAGATTCTGCTGGTGAACGTTTCGTCCCCAAGGTTTGCCTGGATATAGTATATACGGTGAGATTCTGCTGGTGAACGTTTCGTCCCCAAAGTCTTACCTAGATATAGTATATACGGTGAGATTCTGCTGGTGAACGTTTCGTCCCCAAGGCTAGCCTAGATATAGTATATACGGTGAGATTCTGCTGGCGAACGTTTCGTCCCCCAGGCTTGCCTAGATATAGTATATACGGTGAGATTCTGCTGGCGAACCTTTCGTCCCCAAGGCTTGCCTAGATATAGTATATACGGTGAAATTCTGCTGGTGAACGTTTCGTCCCCAAGGCTTGCCTAGATATAGTATATACGGTGAGATTCTGCTGGTGAACGTTTCGTCCCCAAGGCTTGCCTAGATATAGTATACACGGTGAGATTCTGCTGGTGAACGTTTCGTCCCCAAGTCTTACCTGGATATAGTATATACTGTGAGATTCTGCTGGTGAACGTTTCGTCCCCAAGGCGTATCTAGATACAGTATATACGGTGAGATTCCGCTGGTGAACTTTTCGTCCCCAAGGCTTGCCTAGATGTAGTATACACGGGGAGATTCTGCTGGTGAACGTTTCGTCCCCAAGGCGTGCCTAGATGTAGTATACACGGTGAGATTCTGCTGGTGAAAGTTTCGTCCCCAAGGCTTGCCTAGATATAGTATACACGGTGAGATTCTGCTGGTGAACGTTTCGTCCCCAAGGCTTGCCTAGATATAATATACACGGTGAGATTCTGCTGGTGAACGTTTCTTCCCCAAGGCTTGCCTAGATATAGTATACACGGTGAGATTCTGCTGGTGAACGTTTCTTCCCCAAGGCTTGCCTAGATATAGTATACACGGTGAAATTCTGCTGCTGAACGTTTCGTTCCCAAGGCTTGACTAGATATAGTATACACGGTGAGATTCTGCTGCTGAACGTTTCGTTCCCAAGGCTTGACTAGATATAGTATATACGGTAAGATTCTGCTGGTGAACGTTTCGTCCCCAATGCTTACCTAGATATAGTGTATACGGTGAGATTCTGCTGGTGAACGTTTCGTCCCCAAGGCTTACCTAGATATAGTATATACGGTGAGATTCTGCTGGTGAACGTTTCGTCCCTAAGGCTTGCCTAGATATAGTATATACGGTGAGATTCTGCTGGTGAACCTTTCGTCCCCAAGACTTGCCTAGATATAGTATATACGGTGAGATTCTGCTGGTGAACGTTTCGTCCCCAAGGCTTCCCTAGATATAGTATATACGGTGAGATTATGCTGGTGAACGTTTCGTCCCCAATGCTTACCTAGATATAGTGTATACGGTGAGATTCTGCTGGTGAACGTTTCGTCCCCAAGGCTTACCTAGATATAGTATATACGGTGAGATTCTGCTGGTGAACGTTTCGTCCCTAAGGCTTGCCTAGATATAGTATATACGGTGAGATTCTGCTGGTGAACCTTTCGTCCCCAAGACTTGCCTAGATATAGTATATACGGTGAGATTCTGCTGGTGAACGTTTCGTCCCCAAGGCTTCCCTAGATATAGTATATACGGTGAGATTATGCTGGTGAACGTTTCGTCCCCAAGGCTTGCCTAGATATAGTATATACGGGGAGATCTGCTGGTGAACGTTTCGTCCCCAAGGCTTGCCTAGCTGTAGTATAACGGTGAGATTCTGCTGGTGAACGTTTCGTCCCCAAGGCTTGCCTAGATGTAGTATACACGGTGAGATTCTGCTGGTGAACGTTTCGTCCCCAAGGCTTGCCTAGATATAGTATACACGGTGAGATTCTGCTGGTGAACGTTTCGTCCCCAAGGCTTGCCTAGATATAGTATACACGGTGAGATTCTGCTGGTGAACGTTTCTTCCCCAAGGCTTACCTAGATATATTATACACGGTGAGATTCTGCTGGTGAACGTTTCTACCACAAGGCTTGCCTAGATATAGTATATACGGTGAAATTCTGCTGGTGAACGTTTCGTCCCCAAGGCTTGCCTAGATATAGTATATACGGTGAGATTCTGCTGGTGAACGTTTCGTCCCCAAGGCTTACCTAGATATAGTATATACGGTGAGATTCTGCTGGTGAACGTTTCGCCCCCAAGGCTTACCTAGATATAGTATATACGGTGAGATTCTGCTGGTGAACGTTTCGCCCCCAAGGCTTACCTAGATATAGTATATACGGTGAGATTCTGCTGGTGAACGTTTCGTCCCCAAGGCTTACCTAGATATAGTATATACGGTGAGATTCTGCTGGTGAAAGTTTCGTCCCCAAGGCTTGCCTAGATATAGTATATACGGTGAGATTCTGCTGGTGAACGTTTCGTCCCCAAGGCTTACCCAGATATAGTATATACGGTGAGATTCTGCTGGTGAACGTTTCGTCCCCAAGGCTTGCCTAGATATAGTATATACGGTAAGATTCTGCTGGTGAACGTTTCGTCCCCAAGGCTTGCCTAGATATAGTATATACGGTGAGATTCTGCTGGTGAATGTTTCGTCCCCAAGGCTTACCTAGATATAGTATACACGGTGAGATTCTGCTGGTGAACGTTTCGTCCCCAAGGCTTGCCCTCTGCACTAATCATCGTGATTGTAGTTTTTTTTACTTGTAAACATTGTGGATAACGAAGCGCTTTGCCGACTTCGTACAAATCATCGTGATTGTAGTTTTTTTACTTGTAAACATTGTGGATAACGAAGCGCTTGGCCGACATCGTACAAATCATCGTGATTGTACTTTTTTTACTTGTAAACATTGTGGATAACGAAGCGCTTGGCCGACGTCGTACAAATCATCGTGATTGTAGTTTTTTTACTTGTAAACATTGTGGATAACGAAGCGCTTGGCCGACATCGTACAAATCATCGTGATTGTACTTTTTTTTACTTGTAAACATTGTGGATAACAAAGCGCTTGGCCGACGTCGTGCAAATCATCGTGATTGTAGTTTGTGACGTGTACGCGTGGTGGAGAATTAAACGCGTGGACCTCATAGATCTTTGTTCTGAATACGAACTTGCATTCAATGAAAAACTTTCTCGTTTGGGCCGTTTTTGACTATCTCGCTGTCACATAGTTCATCATTTTCCAATAGATGTCCTGGTAGGGCTATTACATCATCGCTCTGAAATATTTGTATCTAATACTGCACAAACCGGTACCAGGGGCCGTGTGTTCATGTCATTCAATATGGCCACATGAACAGCTACAATAAAAGCGTGATTGATACAAATCCTCACAGGGATCACTATTGGTTCTTGTGATGTTTTGCAAATATGCAGTCAGTATATTTGTCTTTGGGGTCATATGACTTCTTATCAGTACGCCGGCATCGTTTTCCAGCACCGTGTTGATGTTGCGTTTAATTGTGATTTAACGTTTATATATGTTCAAACTCGGGTTTTCCAGAATGACCACAAATGAAATCAAAATTCCGTATCACTATTGTCATCAGAAAGGTCCGTCGTTAGACGACGTCGTATTGTGCGGTGGTCATGGCCTTGTACCAGACCTCGGATAAACATTATCCATGGAAAAAGGAAGGTCCCAATTCATAGTCAGGTCACAATATCAAAAGCTAAGGTCACTGTGGTCCAAAACTCGTAAATTTTGATAAATTGTTATGTAGAGGCTAAAAGTACAGATCAGGGTATGAAGACTGTGATGATATATGATGTATACTTTAAAAGCATGGCAAGCAAAATTTCTATTGGTTTTATCCTCTTCGTCCGTCCGTTTGTCTGTCTTAACTTTTGTTGTCTGTGCCACAGCGTCAGTTTCCATGGTTATGGATTGCTACCAGACATTGGTCATCCTTAACCACATGACAGAAAGTAAGCTGGTATATTTTAAGGTAAAAAAGTCAAAGTGCTTTGATCTCAATATTCGGAAAATCATCGAAAATTGTTATGGATTTACTCGTGGTATATCTGAGAAGCTTTGCGAGAAGCAGACTATTGATTTTGATGTGAAAATTTCAAGCAATGGTTGAGGTAATTTCGGCTATAACACCAGAAAATAGTTGAAAATATTGATGTTTGTGCTATAAACTCCAATGCTAGTTTGCAGGGTGTGAAATAATTCCAGATATACCTCAAACTCATTGCAACGAGGAAATCTTTTGATTTTGAGGTATATCTGTCCCTCTATCTGGTTTTCTATATGTATTAACTTTCTCCATGGGATATCTACTCTTTCAAAAAATGGAGTTTGGTCAATTTTTATGTATGCTGAGACCTGGAAGAAAAAATGTGTTGATTTCGAGGTCCCATTTCAAGGCGAAGCTCAACGAAGTTTGAAACAAGAAACTATCATTTCGCACCAACATATTATTGAAGCTCCAAGGGTTTTGGTTGCATTAGCTCCTACCACCCAGAATATAACATTCCATCAATAAAATTCTTCACCTACAACACATGGAGAGTTGTTTAGTTGCACTATTGCCAGGCTGTAGTTACCAAATATACATTTTGATCGGACGAAGTAACCTTCGTTTATGTAACATATACATAGCTGTTACACTCTTAAAACGCAAATGTTATATTTAACATCTAGAGAGTTGGAGGAGGGAAAACTTTTAGAAAGTGTTGTTTCACCACTTTTAAGTGTTGGATGCAACAGCTTAAAATGTTGCAATTAACACTTAAAAGTGGTAAATACAACAGTTTCAAATGTTTTCCCTCCTCCAACCCTCTAGATGTTAAATCTAGCATTTGCGTTTTGAGAGCGTACCGGTTTTGATATTACGACCAACGAGCAGAAATAGGCTCCAGTACATAGACGTAGTTTGGCTCTTTGACAGATCTGTAATTAGATCGCTCTGGGGCTTTAAGTTACCTTAGCGTTTAGTTCTCCAGTAACCCATGCCTGGCGCGTTTAGAGGAACCGGCTGAAGCTGGTTCGAGAATAAATATCAGACATGCACTACATTATCAGTTATGATCCAATTCTGATGTGTAACACAAACAATTATGGCATATTTATTGTCTCCCCTTAGTGTTCACCCTAAGTAATATATATTTCAAATTGCGATGATCTGAATGGTTGAGGCTATTCAAACTTTAACAAAGGTGACAGGAAAACAATTTTGAAAAAATCACTAATACATCCACTTTGACTAAAAAAAACCTGACGTAGCTCAAATATGGCCCCTCATAAACTTCGCCGTTTCTGCGGAACAAAGGAATAACGCAGATGTGGCACCTCATTATGCTTTCATGGGAGCAAACTTTTTAAACGTGTCTTTCATCGCAGATTTGTGCCTTTTACGCCTATCGCGTTTTCACTTGAACTACTCTTATGGTATTTCCATAATATTTTAATTTTGAAGTTGCGTATCCCGGGTAATTTGAACTGTTTTAAACGGAATAGAATAATATATCCAGACAGACAGTTTGATTTTTTTTCAGGAGCGCATTACTCCTAATTTGGCCCCTTGTGTTCTGTTCTTTTGCAGCTCTGATTATGCGAATATCAGTTATGACATATATTTCTCTTAGTCTGACGTTAAGAAGGTTTTACTGAGAAATAAAACGAATAATTGGGTAGATTGTTTTGTCAGCCGTTGAAACTTTTCAGGACGGAATTACATCGCGATGAATCTGACGACATTCAGTTTAACTTGAGGTCGCTTGAGCTCCATTGTATTCTAGTCCGATTTTGTTTTGTGGAAAAATATTATCGGAAAAGGTAAGAGGAGTAGAAAATCAGGAAGGTGATACTTTAAACAACATAGACAAGCACGAGTCGTGAAGTCATATATCCCCGGCCAGATCGAAGAAATGTCAGCCTAGAAAATAGTAGAATTTATTCGACGTAAAATTACGTGTGACTGAACCACCGTGGTTGTCATATTGGATTCAGGCATGATGCTTTGCGTCATTTCCATAGACACAAAATAACCCAATATCATATACTGCACTTTTTTCTTATAAAGTCTGTGCCCTTTGTTCTGCAGAACAGTTCAGGAACGTGCTGATGAAGAGCCCTTCCCCAGATGAAGAGAGTTAGAGTATTAAATGAATTTAATATAGACATGATAGACCTACAGTTAAACTGCAGAAATATTGTAGACAACTTTCGTTCTGTAGCTACCCCGACAGGTAGACATAGTTCACAATACATTAAACCTGGTTCTCTGGCCTTTTGACTTAAAGATAATATAAGGTTCTTCTTTGCCCCTATATACCTAATGTATATGTCAATTGGAGCTGGGGATTTTCCTCTCTTTCTGGCATATTTTCTAGCCCAAATGACCTTGACCTTTCACCTCAAAGTCAATAGTCTGAGAGCCATTCCCCAATTATATCTTCAGTTAAAATTTGAGTGAATTGAATCAATGGATTTCAACGTATTATTTTAAATGGACTGTTGGTTTAGGGTCCACCTGATGATAGCTAAATATGTCGTTATCTGCGTAACGAAAATCCACACGAGTACCCCACAATTTACGTGAAAGACGACTGTCCATGTTAGCTGCAACAATGTCCTTGGTCCTTTGGTTTTGGGGAAATTTTGCCATTTTGTTGTCAATAGAACAGTGCTTACAAAGGGTGTACTAGGAGGAGATATTTTTCCTGGCAGCGCTACTCTACCATGAAGACAAAGAATCGCCACAAATCACAATAAATGAATCTGTCACAATTTTAACTTCTATGAATATCGAAAAAATATGTCGGGTGTTCTGACAGAATCCTTGGCTAATGTAAGTATGCTTTATATTAAACGTCCGGTATCTTACCCCAGTTCGGTTATTACTGAAGCGTGGAATTTCCACATTAGCATTTTACCTTCAGAATGACAAAGGGATATCGAGTGTTTATTCCACCATATCGAAGAATTTGTTCAGAAATATTCTGCGATATTCAGCATTCATTAATACAGTTTACAACTCGTTGTCTATGAGCTTGTGTGAATTTATGGACATTTTCGTTCCTAAGTTAACTCTAAAATTTATGTAGATTACATATTTCGATATTTTTCATCAAACTCTAAGGAGGTCATTTCGATTTTCAAAATGGCCGCCATCTGAAACCTATTTTCGCCAATATTTCGTTATCTAACCGAGCTATCAACATTATTTCCGTGGCTACACTCACATTTTCAGGGCCAAGGCACTGCAGACTTTCCTGAATGGCGGCCATCTTGTATTTCAAGATGGTTGCCATCGGAAACATATTTTTCAATAGGTCCTACCAAACTGCACGATGAACTTTATTCCAGTGGCTACATACACATTTTGAGGGCCATTGCTTCATATATTGAGAACGTAGATATCGCCTAACATCGGCCATCTTGTATTCCAAGAAGTCCGCGCTTACTCTTCCCCCGGAGCCCACGTGAAATCGACACATGATCGGATGGAGTTATCTCACATCACAGCGGCCAAAGACAATGTGATACACTTCTATGATACAAAATCTGTTTCATACTCTTCGGTCTCTTCCAATTTTGTTTCGACATTGTGATGATATTTGATGTGAACAATAAATTATCATATTCGTGGACTTTTATCCGATTTTTATTACTCATTTGATAAAACCCATATGAAACTCTCCAAATTTCGTTTCTATGGTTTTGATCAAACTCGTGTGATAAAAACAAGATAAATGATCACTCATAGTGATAAACCATATCTGACCGATTCAGTCAATTTCAAGAACGATAACATTTACTGGGTTTCCATGGTGACAATTCGTAGTTGCCTTTCATTGAAATATTTACAGCCTGATTAAATAATAGCGTGAATGAAATCCAAATGCAGTGATCCTAGATATCTATGTGATCTACGTACCTCAATTTTGTCAAAAGATTCTTGCTCCACGTGTTGATGGCTCTATATGTCAGAAATAACACAGTGACACTATAACAATTACAGCATCATTTAGTTATAATGCAGTGTTTCCCATGACTCGTCGAATCCGCCCCATGTGAACAAGTCCACAGTGTAGGAGTTTAATGTATACAAATCCCCAGGTATTATTTCGGAATTTCAGGCGGTTACGTATTTATCCATTGCTATTGGCGATCGCATCTAACACAAATGAAATTTGATTAATTCGGTCAATTTATGAAGGGTAAAATACGTTATCCCTTTATTTATCCATACATGCATTTTGACATGTTATTTCGGAATCTCAATATAATCTCATTCTTTAGATTAGGGTGTGTGTGTTTTAAAATACTTTTTTGTGATTAACCACTAAAATCTGTATTACTAATTTCGAAACCGAACATTCATCATTCCCACCATATGTTGTCTGACGCTATGCAACAATCACATATAAGGTCTTTTTCGTTGAGAATTCATCTGGAACCGGCCATTTAGGTCTTGGAATATGGCGTCTCATGTTCAAATGTAAGCAGTGTCGTGAAGTGAATCAACGTCACAAAACCTTACTGCAGAAATGTATAAACCAGGTCTATACCACCAAGCGCCTCCACTCAAATGTTCTCATATTTTTGACGATACATATCGCGTGCTGATAGCAAAATACGACCGTAGCGTGCAAGATCTATGGCGTTACGTTTGGTAACTTGAGTCTAATTCCGCTTAACCCGGGGCTATTGGCCGTATGAACCCATGTGCTTCAAGATTCTCATGGGATTCATATGAATAGACACAATCAAAGCGTGACTGAGATACCTCATCATTCTCTAGATGACAAATTTACAACAAATATCACATGGATTAAGAATACTGATCAGCGATACGGATTTAATAGTTTTAGAACATCATGATGTCTTGCCAGCATCAGTGAAAACTGTTGACCGTTTCTCTCTTATTAGAAGTTGCAGGACTCCAACTAGCCTATATTTATGCATACTATGATTGTCTTGTTGAGTTTGGTGCTAATGCTGTTATATGGACTAGGACTTTGGATTATGAACGCGGATATTCTTTAATCCTATCTGCCCTGAGCTTTTTGGGACCTGTCGTGGCCTGGAGAGGGGTGCGAAATGGCCCCTCTAATTATTTTTCTTACCCCTTGAGCTAGGGGGCTGAAACTTACCACACTATTCCCTTGCGTCAAGCTTTATCAGAAAATGTAAACAAAAATCCAAGATAGCCGCTTTGATGACGTCACAGTGACGTCATTTTCAAAAACGGCATTTTTTGCTCGATTTTTCGGTCAGATTTTCCGAATTTTTTATTTAAGCAGTTTTTCCGCAAAAAAATGCATGATAAATTAGAAAATATTAATGTGATGTGTTAATAGTTTTTGCCCACTTTTCATCGCGGAAAAGCAGAAATTTTGTTGAAATAACTTTTCTGGTACCCAACGTGGCCGCCATCTTGAAATTACCCATGATCCTCTGCTCGGGGGGAGGTATGCAAATAGGCTCAAAATGACCCCAGTATGACAAACTATAAAGTCATGGAGTTTCAGCTCTCTAGTTTTTGTCGTTCCGGAGAGAGCGCAGAAAGTTTTGTAGAAGGGGGCGGCATTTCGGCCTCCTACTAAACTTTCTCCGCTATCTCCGGAACGACACCGGCCATGTTGGATTTATTTTACATTTTCTGGTAGGGTAAGTTTCAGCCCCCTAGCTCAAGTCGTATGAAAAAGAATTGGGGGGGGGGGCGAAATGGCCCCCAGGCCTGGACAGGTCCGAAAAACCAAGGCCAGATACGGTTAATGTACGACGGCTGAATAATGAATGACGAATCAGACGCTTACAATTGCATCCACCCTTCTCCAGGTCTATCGATGTTTACAGAATCCTGCCCAGTTGAAGTGAACAGACAGATTGGCCAGATTTGGGCCGTCTGGTTCACATCGTGTTCTCCAGTAATTAAGGTCACCTGAATTTAATATAGAAGCACTTAACTTGGGAACTACTTCAACAAAGCCAGCGTTCCACAACGAGCTAAACTACAGCTGGATTAGAAAGGCGTAAGCCGTGCTGAGATATCTGTGAAACAGAGTGAAATATTCAGCGTCTTTCCGTATGCTACATTGGTGTTGTAATTAGGAACACAGAGTGGATTAGCATTTTCACTGCACAATCACGTTTCTAGTTATTTTCGCACCCGAACATTTCCGAACAAATGCCAGCAATAGAATGGCCTCCGCTGTAACGAAGTGGACGAAGAAATAACATAATGACAATAGTCAAAAGAACAATTGCCAATCATCTTACCAAAGAGAAGAACAAAATATGTGAATTAAAATGAGCTGTTTAGGCCTACTAGCAATATGAAATGAACGGCAGAAATTACGCTGGCTGTTGCTGCTTGCTATTCATCAATATACTGCCCTCATTCTCTTCGAAGAGAAAGTGTCAAACGTATCGATGAGATTCTGATATGAATGTCAAATTCAATTTGGCTAGTACCATTCTGACAAGTTAATCAACAGTTTGGATCAGCATCCCAGAATCGGAGCACTTTTCATGTATCATTTCAATACACCTTCATTCCTGTGAAAGTGTACACTCCTATAGCATAGTGAACGGCGTTGTTCATTCATTAAGTATGTTATTTTAGCGCTGAATTGAGATTTTGTCGATGGTAAAAAATTGAGATTTTGTTGAAGGTTTTGTCGAAGGTAAAAAATCAACTTCATTTTACTCATATTATGCGATTGTTAACATTTTTCGCCTCTTCTCCGGTCAGAGATTCACAAATCTGCTTACATTTGTCATTTGATCGTGTGAACTAAATTATGTACACGACTCATATACATATATTAATAAACTTATCTTTTAGAATACAAAACTGTCAATATATTGGTCTCTACAGAAAAGGAACCTTCATTTTAAGTACAACTTCTGTTATACAATTGATGAGTTTGACTAGTAGAACATACCTCCAACAAGCCTCCTTTTTTCGAATATTGGTTTATATGTTTTTCTGTGGTATTTCATGTTATATCAGTAGAAAAGATTTGGCTAAAATGCGTGCATTTGGAAAATCATTTGAAACACTACCACTATCTTTATCTAATGCAAAACCACCAAGCCAAATTCCGAATCCCAATAATGAATAGTGATTTAAGAAGTAAACGTTTTTCTTCATAAAATGGGAGAATCAAGTAATAGAATTAACACGATCAAAAAATTCAAGGCTATTACCTAGTAATGATGTCCCATGCAGTGGTTGCGCGACACAAGTGCGAATGGCCAGCTTAATGTGATCTCCAATCAATCGGGCTAATGTTTGTCCACTCATACTAAGATATTGAAAGCTAATATTTCAACTGTGCATACGTTTAGTGACCACTATATGCTAACACGGAGAAAATGTGGACTCCATATGAAATGTAAGATGTTAAGACTTAATTGAGAAACTAATTCCGCAGGATTTTCAGTTTGACAGCTCCTTGGAGAATCCGGGAAATTCAGTCCATGCTACGTCGAATATAAGATGTAGGAGATGATAAACAATATTTTCTTGTGAAATCAAGGGGAAGTTCTTCCGCACATGAGGACGCTCCACTGGATAGGTTCCCGAGCATTGGACATGATTGTCTGACCGTTCAAACAGTCTTGTCTAAATTACTGTCGCTCTCATGCATCAGTAATTTCCGTAATTATCAAATCTTATTCTATACTGTAAACAATTCGATGTTGACCAGAATATCGGATTTCATTTCGGTTCTGTGAAATCTCTGTACATGGCTGATATTAATATTCTGTCTCTGCGAAATCCAGTGTATCGGGTCAATGTCGTCTGGTATGCTTTTCTATAATTACATGACGGGAGTTTAGCGGTTGTGGACGCAAAGTTAGTGGGAGCAAATCCATTCTTGATATTGACAGTTCACTTCGGAAACAACAGTTTTCCCTCAGATCTGTTGACAGAGATATTGCATCATTTGTTCTTGATATTTGTATTTAAGCCGGTGCTAGTGACCGTGTGGTCATTCCACTCCACATGTTCGTTCGAACAGCTACAATAGACTAATCGCCAGGCTGATATAGCTAAAAATTACTTTTCACCCGTGCGTTTGGGTAGAATGTATTAAGAATATCGATCTGTTGGAGTCCTGCAACTTCTTGTCAATACTCGGACGCTGTCCCACTCCATTGCACGTTATCTTCTAATGTACCACGAGGGTTATCCAGTCTTTGTGGACGATATCCAATATTGACCACTTGTAGTATAGGCCATCTGATAATCCAATGAAATGATCTGCAAGAATGAAAGGTTATATCGCAACATATCCTTTATATATCCAGCTATAATTGTTCAAACTTTTCCAGAATGTGATATGTGTACACAATATCAATCATTCACTATTTTTCAGCGAACCGAATTTGATTGTGTGACATTCCAAAACCTGATGGAATAACTTATAAAAGGGAAACTGTCAACAAGTTCAAATTGTCCCTGTTTCTTTAGCGTTATTTATATTTCAGACTCAAGTTATTGGCCACAGCAGTCTTCACATATTTCACTATCAGTCTCCATTGATGAAATTGTGATTCGATGAGGGGTCCCAAATTGTACACTGACTCAAATTTATGTCTTGTACTCGAAGCTATCACTATAGAATAACCTAATTTATTGTTCCGTACTGGTCGATGAGACGTTAGATAATCTTAACGAGAAACCCGTGCGAGAACTAAAAACTCGTTTTGCCGATTGACTTGCTACGATATATAAATTGCTACGATATTCTGGGTTCTTCGGTTATGGTACTTTCGGCCTACGCTGACTAGAGAATCTTTTTTGTATTTTACTAAAGGTTTTCTTAATTTCAATTGATGAAACATTTTGTTCATGAGAAGTCAAATTGGATGGTAACTTAAAATTACACCTTTTCTGGATTCTTTAGCTAAAAATAACTCAAATTTGTCAAAAGTAGGCCACCTCACGGTGGCTAATCCCAACGTTTGTATAAAATATCGACTTTCCATGTCAGCTACAGCATTATTCTTGGTCCTTTAAATGTTGGGTTAAATTTGTCATCGTCTGGTGAAGAATACATTGGTTGCAATGAATGCATAAGAAAGAAGGTATCGTTCCTGAAAACCACTGTATTAAAAAGTCCAAGTATCCCTGCATATCACAAGAAATTCATCCCTCACAATTTTAACCTGTCGCGTGTTGTGAAATAATCCAGGACTGAGTATGCTTATTGTGGAACGCTCGGTTGGTTACATTGTTAAAAGTAGGCCCACTCTCGGTTAACAGTGCACTGTAATTTCAGTAGTATTTACCCTGCAATTGGACCATAGATGTAACTGCAATTTGACAGTAAAAGCCCGGCACTGGCATGGTCTACATGTTACACGAATGATGTATAATCAGTAAAAGTTTACTACATGGTGTTATCAAGCAATGCAGCCTAATTATTTACCGTATAATATACTGGTACATCAATTGTTCGCGATATTGTGTAACTTGAAACCTTACAGACTTTTGACATGACATATACAATCTGACTAAATTGAGAGACGAGCACTAATGAAATCTGTCTGAGAAGAACAGAATGACGCTACATCGATTACATATAAACGTTAGCAGTATCTCGTCTGCCAATCGTCCATCTAGCAGTTGGTCTGGATAAAAACAACACCAGGCAGTTATTTTGCAAAAGTTACAAAGTATCTAATACCCTTTTTATTTCAGATGATTCCGAGTATTGTGTTTCCCAAACTGTTCTCTCGATCCATCGGTTGCCATAGGCTGTTACTCGATAGTTAAGAATTTCTTACAGCTTCATATCTTTGCATGTATACTGACTTTAATGAACTGGTTGCTGGCAATATAACGAGAATTGCATTGAGAAACTCCAATGGTTTTAGTCATATTTAAACTTCATAAATATATTGGCGCCATTGTAGCCGACGAGAAAATGTCAAACGTATCACTGACACGTCGTTAGAAAGCCATATTTCATGAACTCATTCAATAGCCTGTGTCAATATCCCAGTGTCGGAACAATATCCCGACATGTCGAACGCATGAAGATACTTAACCCTACCTGGCCGGGTTGGGGGGCGGAAAGTGCCCCCCCCTAGTGAACTTTTCTCTGCTGCCCCGAAACGACAACACCGAGGAGGCTGAAACTTGGTGACTTTTAAGCTTATCTTATTGGGGTCATTTTGGGCCTATTTTCATATACCCCCAGGCAGAGAATCATGGGTAAATTCAAAATGGCGGCCATGTGGTATCCGCGAAAGTCGTGTTTTCCAATCTTTTCGCTCCATTTCTTCACATTTTCCTTGAAAGTATATTATGTATGCAAAACTAATTATTCCCTATTTCATTAGATTTTTTTCCAGCGAAAAATCTGAAGAATGAAAATTTTGAAAAATCGACCCCAAAAAGGCCGAAAAATGGCTTCCGAGAAGATGACGTCACTGTGACGTCATCATGGCGGCCATCTTTGATTTTTTTACATTTCCCGGTAGAGCTTGAACCCAAGATAATGTGTGGCACGTTTCAGCGCTCTAGCCTTAGTGGTAGAGAAAATATACAGGGGGGGGGGCACTTTCAGCTCCCCCCCCAGGCTGCGATACACCCCAAACTACTCCACTACTCTTGCGAAATATCTACAGGGCAAATGAGACATACACGGATCCTCTGGGGATTTCTCGTTTCTCCAATTGCGTGATATTCCTTGTCGGTATCTCATTGGGCATCTATATCGTTTTACTGTATTGTCAGTCTTCGGATTTTTCTTTGTTGACAGTGTGGCTCGAAATACAGGGGATCTAGTCCGTCATCCAATATTCAGCCGTCATCCATTTAAGAATTCGCGCGTCCATAACCCACAGACCTAATTCATATAACAGCAATAACACCAAATTAAAAAAAATATTCATAGTATACATAAAACGAGGCTAGTTTGTTGCAAGAGAGAAGTTGTCGACGGTTTCAATGATGCCAGCAAGACATCATGATGTTCCAAAAATATCATATCCATATCGCTGATCAGTACTGTTAATCAATATGATTTTCGTCGTGAAGTCGTTTATCTAGAGTGTGATGTATCTCAATCACGCTTATATGAACCCCATGAT
>JAVTVY010000364.1:0-36119 GCA_036873755.1 Hanleya hanleyi | reverse complement strand
ATCGATATCGTTCTATAAATATATAAAGTATAAACACCCAACACCAATACACTGACTGAAATAACCCCTGATTATAAAATCGATAGAGTCTAAAATATACACCATATTTCAAACTATTATGAACGGGCATGAAATAACACCTTTTTGTAAAATCAATATAGAGTCTAGAATATACACGGTGTTTTGAATCGTTATTAACGATTAACGTATAAATTCGGAGAATTTTTAAAATATCATGTAGTTACTATACATGTCTAATCTCAATAATCTATATCGGTAGTGACGTATGACGGTGGTCGGTAGGTGGATGTGGATTTGGGTGGGGGTGTTTAACCTGTGTAAGTGAAAGACCTCAAGTCACTAAGGCTCCTTCTGTTTCTTTTACGCTTCTGGTTGCGAGGAGTCCGAGGATATGATATCATTAACAACAGAATTAATCAATAGAAAGTAAATCAGACCACTTCAGCCGATGTTTTCGAGCAAGCTAATGATAATTCTCTTAGTTAACGCCCTGAAACATGAGATGGGATAAAATTGAGGTCTGCTTCATTCTAAATGACAAACCTTGTTGTTGTTCCTTATCTGTAAATCCCTCGATAGGTATTAGTCACTGGTGCTGCATAAAAAAAATCACGAGGCGCTATATTTCCCCAAATGTTGTTTGTTCTCTTGAGCGTGAGGCATAAGGCGGTTGGCAGTGCTCGACCCCTCAATTGATACGTAATTGTAAAAAGGATAATTGTTGTTGTTGTAAATCTTAAATTCCACTCTTAAAACCGAAGGGTATCATTCTCTGATGCTTATAAATGTAACTCCCTTGGTGCTCGTTCTCTATATGTGCTGTTTGTTCTCTTATGCTTTAAACATGTACACCAATCTGCACAAATTTGATAGTACTCGCCGCAACGGATATACATTTCGCGCGCTAAACAGTTGCCGATAAGAAAATTTAAACCTATACCAGGAGTGGACACGGATGCCAAAGATATTAATTGTACTGGCGTTCATCTTCCATTATTCATTCAAGAATCGTTTACAGCGAAAAGAGAATTTTTGGGGCAATCACTTTTTCGAGCGGTAGACTTAGAGGGCACACGCCCCATTATATGTAACGGCTAGAGTCAGAGTGAATACAAAAGGGGAAACCCAGACAGCATGCACACGTCCGCATGACGCCGACAATAAATCGAGACACATCGACATACGTTGGCGTCGGCAGTGACACATCGGTTTACGTCAACCCGACGTCGCATCGGCAACGCATATTTCCATGCCAAATTCAAAATATCGGCATTACGTCGACCCTACGTCAGGTCTCCAACGAAACTTCTGTTTGCCAGTTTCAACATCGGTTTTGCGCCGGCCCGACAACATGTGCAGGCATAATTCAGAACGTCGGGCCTACGTCAGCTCTACTTGAATCTACATAGATTATTGCCTTCATCGTATTTTAGTTTTAAAATGCACTGAAGAAACTTCCATAATATCATGCCATAATTTCCGATACATAAACATAATTCCGATACCATAAATGCAGCATTTTAGATGGGTATCTTCATGGGAAAGTCGGTTGATAATTTCCTCTTTCTAAGTCTCCGTGAAAATATGAATATTCGTGCGAGCCTATTTACATTCTCTTGTGAGGATCAAGCTTTCCGATGAATTAGATGGAAATAAAGAGTTGGCGGACCTTTTGCACTTGCATCGGCCGGTTCACTGATTGCTTGTGACTTACTTGTTTTAAAAATTTCGAATCAGCCTATCAATAATTCATGCGCGACAAATCGTGAGAACTACCTTATTCTCTCCCCTTAGACTACGTTCAAAAAGTTAGACCGCGGTCCGCATTTCCTTGTTCGGGGGGCAGTATTTATTTCTGCAGATATGGAAATCTGTAAAAAAAAAATTATCATGAGTAGGCCTACTTTGAAACAGCATCATCGCGCGCGCTCATTTCAACCACTTCGTCTGTTGCAACCACCTCGCTGGGGGTCTAATAACACCCCAGCCACCAGTCAGATTTTTGGACCGGATTCGGGGCCTTCGCGCACATCGCCGGAAGTGACATCATATATTGTAAAATAGATGTATACCGAGCATTTCGATTTCTTTTCAAGTCTGCATAATACTTCTGTTGACCTGGCGTTGAAAAGAATTATCTGGAGATAATTTTCCCTGCTTATCTGGACAGAGCATATGAAAATGTGCAACACAAAATGAGTTGTTCGGCTGAGTTCAAACTTGATTGAACTTTGTTTCCCCTATACGTCGTAGCAACGTGGTCAAGATCAACTTCCGCTATTGGTGGCAGGGATGGTAATGGAGCCTGCGAAATGGAGCATGTGCTGTGGGGAGGTTGCGTCTGTTGAACGAATTTCAGCTTGAGAGCTGAGCTGAGTCGGTTGTTCTGCGCTAGAGTTCTTTCTGCCTTCCTGTCTGTTGTACGACGAGTTAGGCTATGAAACTTGGGAGGTCCACTCTTCAGGTACTTTTCCTTGTTTTGGAGTATGTAACAGTACATGTCATGTAATATTTATCAAGTAATTTATGGATTTTGAGGTACCAGTTTCGATATCGAACTTGTCGAAGTGCCCAAATAATACCGGGGGAATTTAATAATTAATTGTTGTTGTTATATCATAGATCATATCGCACTCTGTAATAGGCATGGTTTCAGTTTAACCAGTTATTGGGCAGTCCGCGTTTCCGATCTATGACAGGTCACACTTTGCCATAAATCGGCAAGCGTTCGATCTGTTGTAGCGAGCAATACTGAACGAGAAGGTCCGAACGAGAAGACGAACAAGAGCTCAAGGGGCTTCAATATACGCCCGTAAATCTGGAATTACATTAGTCCAAATTTCAAGGTTGTTTAATAACCTTGATTCCAATTGATAACTAGTAATCCAGAGAAAGGTCTAACATTTTGTGCTTCTGCGAATGTAACATGTATCACGTCAACTGTATTAACTAGTTGACCTTGAAGCAAGAGCCGAGAGCTCACATATCCCACACTAGAATTGACAATAGTCAATCACAAGAAAACAGTAGTTTTCCTGCAAATCGATTCCTTTCAGTTGAGAAGAAAGCGAGGAAGTAAACCTTCGTTCTTGAGTTAATAAACAGGTATGAAATTTATGGTTTTTATTTCACAACAGTTTAACTAAATGCAGCTGTTTCAAACATGGGAGACAACTCCACAGGATAACTGCCATATACATGTAGGAGAGAGAACTCTGAATATTCCAACCTAACATATATAGGCAGCTAAAACTGATTCAGTTTTGGGAAGCCTGACATCTTGACCTTTGAGACATTGATCTCAAAATGTATGGCTCCTCTTTGCCGTGCGAGTAAGGTATACTCAAAATTTGCTAACAATTTATACCTTGAAACTAGACATATCGCATGGACAAAAAAATGTTAATGGATGAATAGACAGATCCCAACATCGCATTACACAACCTCGTCTTCCGTCAATGTATTAGTGGACACAAAAAAAAACACGGGTCACAGTGACCCGATGCTCGGCCTTGACCTACATTCTGGTACATGACACATCATGTCCCCCTGATGTATCTACTGGCACAAAAAAAAAATCTTAAAGATTTCTTGATTCCGGAGTCCTATTGGCCTTGACCTAAATTTTGGTACATGACAAACCGTCTCCCCGTAATTTCTCAATGGACAAAAAAAAATCATGATTTTTAAGAATTTCACGATTTTGGGGTCAGTGACCTTGACCTCAGACCTTGACCTAATTTTTGGTATGCGTCACTTCATTCCCGCTATTAAATCCACTCACAAAAAATAGTAATTTTCTATGATTTCCTGATTTTTAAGGTCACACTGACTTTTGACCTTGATTCTGGGTTCACAGTGACCTTGACTATTGACCTGGATCTAAATTTTGGTACATGACAATAACAATTCCCCGTAATTTCTCAATGGACTGAAAAAATCATGATTTTTTAACAATTTCACAATTTTGGGGCCATGACCTCGACATTTGATCTTGACCTACATTTTGATTTGTGACACATCGTGTCATTCTCAAAGAGAGACATGTCCACCCGCGGGAGACCAAAGCGACTCTCATGTAAATTGGTGACATTTTTGAATCTCCAATCTCAAAGCGAGGCAACATGACATCATTCTCAAAGCGAGCCGTGTCTACCCGCGAACTACTTCCTGTATTAGATAAGTCGCTTTCACGGCCAAGTATACATACCGACAATAATTTGTTCGCGATTGATATGATCCGAAACGGAAAGAGTCATTCCCTAATTATATAGCCCACGTTATGTTTAGCAATTCGCTTCTAACTCGGCGGAGTCAGCAGGTCAGTGACAAGCCAGATAATCATACGCCGCCTACTCACCCCCCAAATTTCAAGGGGATGGCTCCCATTTACGCGTGAGACTCTTTCTCGCAGTAGGGAGTGTCGCGAGACGAGAATGACATCGTGTCTCCCTAATGTATCTACTGATATAAAGAAATGTTATTTTTATTAATTTCCTCATTTGGGGGACACAGTGACTTTTGACTTGCGACCTTGACCTATATTTTGGTAGGCGACACTTCATTTCCCCCCTATTGAGTACACTCACAAAATATTAAAAAGCTTTAGTTATTTTGTGATTTTTTTATCAAACTGACCTTTCACCTCTGACCTCGACCTACATTTGGTATGCAACATATCGTCCCCCCCCCCCCAGGGCATCCACTCACAAAAAATTAGAACTGTAGACAGAAAAGTTTCAATGATCAATGATTTCCTGATTTTAGGCAACAGTGACCTTTGACCGCGACCTCAATTTTGTTACGCGACACATCGTCTCCACCTAGGGTATCCACTCACAAAAAAATTGCAACTGTGGATAGAAAACGTTCACAGATATAGACCGGACACAAACACTTCATTGATTTCCTGTTTTGGGGCCAGTGACCTTTGACCTCTGACCTTGACCATTTTGGTATGCGACACATCGACTCCCCATAGGGTATCCACCCACCAAAAATTTGAACTGTAGATAGAAAACTGTCCCAGATATAGACCGGACACGACGGACGGACAGACGGACAGACAAACGGACACACGGACGGACACCGCCATCACATAATACGTCCGCCTTTTGGCGGGCGTATGAAAAGGCTGCATATTATTCCATGATTCTGGGAAAACTTACTTCCATGACGTCCATGCATGTATGTGAGTTTGTAATAAACAAGAAAAAACATACAAATTATGCCGCACAGCTGATATTATTTTGGCAACTATAGCGTACACAAGAAATATGCGATCATGGTAGACTTCAAATTCATGGCAAACAAATTATTACCATTCTATAATCGATACTTCGGAGTCATGTAGAACACATCCGTGTTATAAAAATACTTGCCTGGTTTTGGTTAATTTGAACAATTTTTGGCTATGATCGCAAATCCATCGTGTATAACGCAAACAATTGACAAAGTGTTCTGTACAGGATGTTTTTGCAGAATGAAAATAATATTTAATGTCTACATATAAATATCGGTGATATCTGCCTTGATTGTTTTTCAACAAACAGGTTCACCTGCAGAGAAACGGACTCGTATACACGTGTACCTATATGTAGACACACGGTTTGTCATTTTCTGTTCTCAACCTTTTCTTTCATGTGCATTGATCGCCATGCATGTGAGTTCTTTCATGATTATTCGTGATTTCCTACAAGTACACCTTCCTGGGCATGTATTGAGCATTTGAGTGGCTTTTCATCAGTATGAGAGCGTTCATGTCGTTTCATCTTCCCAATTATTGCATAGCAATATGGGCACCTTGAGTATCTGAAGGTCATTTCACTAGCACGAGTTCTTTCGAGCTCCTTCACAGGCCATCGCGTTGAATAGCTAAGGAAGCACAGTGGACATTTATATGGTTTTTTCACCAGTATGAATTATTTCATGTTCCTTCAGGCTTCCATTTCTCTTGCTGCAAGAAGGCATATTAAGCACTTGAATGTCTTTTCGCCAGTAGGAGTTATTTCACGAGGCTTTAGGCTTCCATTTGTTAAACGACTATAGGGGCATATTGTGTATTTGGATAGTTATTCACCACTATGAGTTCGTTTATGTTGCCTTAGTAGTCCACTCTGTTTACTGCTGATCGGGTACAGTGAACATTTATATGGCTTTTCACCAGTAGGAGTTCTTTCATGATGTTTTAGGAGTCCACGTGATTCTGAACCATAGGCGAAATGTTATCATTTGTATGGTATATCTCCAGTGTGCATTGTTTCGTGAATCTTTACACAACAGCTGCTTACACACCAATATACCCATTTTGCTTTGTTGCCACTTTCATGCGGGTGTAATTTAACACGTGCTGACGATGACTTTGACGAGACTTCTAGAATTACACTTGCAATGATATACAAAAAATAATACTTCATGTCAGAAAACGTAATGATCCATTGAAAGCTGACAATTGCAGCAAACTTTCTATGTACAGGTGTAGGCCTACATGTGAATTTCTGCTGAACAGAAAACCTTTTTCATTAGATTTGGACATTAGAACACCCCTAGAATCCTGGGGTAGTGCCACAAATGACCACCTTAGTGGAATACCCACCTCTCATATTATTATTCTAACTCATTTATTTATACTTTTATATTGGTGAACCAAAATGTTTATAATTTTCAGAGATGAGACAATGACGATGACCTTCTCTCTCCACCTCTCACAATCTCTCACCGTACCGGTACATCTAAAGGCGAGACAAAACGAGTCATTTTCTTATTTCAAACTTGTCTTCCATGAGTAATGATCGCTTTTTGTGCGAGTTATTTCATGTCTCTTGAGGGTTTTTCTCCTGGTGACAATGGACATTTGTATAGCTCTTTAACAGTATGAGTTCCTTCATGATTCTATTTAGTGTACTGCTATAAGGACATATTCAGCATTTGAATGGCTTCTCAGTTTACAGCTGAGTAGGCACAGTGGACATTTGAATGGCTTTTCACCAGTATGAGTTCTTTCATACTGCTTTATGTTTTTATTTGTTAAAGTGCTACGTGGGTATATTGAGCATTTGAATGGCTTCTCAACAGCGTGAGAGTTGATGTTTCATTCTTCCACTTTTTGTACAGCTATACGTGCACCATCAGCATTTGAATGACTTTTTCACCGATATGACTTCTTTCGTGTTGCCTTAGGTGTCCACTCTGTATGCAGCTGAATGAGCACAGTGGACATTTGAATGGCTTTTCACCAGTATGAGTTCTTACATGTTGCCTTAGTTGTCCACTCTGTTTACGGCTGAATGGGCACAGTGGACAATTGAATGGCTTTTCACCAGTATGAGTACTTTCATGTTCCCTTAGACTTCCATTGGTTATACTACTATATGGGCATTTTGAACATTTGAATGGCCTTTCTCCAGTATGCGTTCTTTCATGTCGCCTTAGATTTTCACTCTGTTTACAGCTGAATGAGCACAGTGGACATTTGAATGGTTTCTCACCCGTGTGAGAGAGTGCATGTCGTTTCAGGCTTCCACCTGTTGTACAGCTATACGGGCATACTGAACATTTGAATGGCTTTTCACCAGTATGAGTTCTTTCATGTTGCCTTAGGTTTCCACTCTGTTTACAGCTGAATGAGCACAGTGTACATTTGAATGGCTTTTCACCAGTATGAGTTCCGTTTACAGCTGAATGAGCACAGCGGACATTTGAATGGCTTTTCGCCAGCATGAGTTGTTGCATGTTGCTTTAGGTTTCCACTCGCTTTACAGCTGAATGAGCACAGTGGACATTTGAATGGCTTCTCACCCGTGTGAGAGAGTGCATGTCGTTTCAGACTTCCACCTGTTATACTGCTATACGGGCATACTGAACATTTGAATGGCTTTTCACCAGTATGAGTTCTTTCATGTTCCCTTAGGTGTCCACTCTGTTTGCAACTGAATGAGCACAGTGGACATTTGAATGGCTTTTCGCCAGTATGAGTTCTTGCATGTTGCTTTAGGTTTCCACTCTCTTTACAGCTGAATGAGCACAGTGGACATTTGAATGGCTTCTCACCCGTGTGAGAGAGTGCATGTCGTTTCAGACTTCCACCTGTTGTACAGCTATACGGGCATACTGAACATTTGAATGGCTTTTCACCAGTGTGAGTTCTTTCATGTTGCCTTAGGTTTCCACTCTGTTTACAGCTGAATGAGCACAGTGGACATTTGAATGGCTTTTTGCCAGTATGAGTTCTTCCATGTTGCCTTAGGTTTTCACTCTGATTACAGCTGAATGTGCACCGTGGACATTTGAATGGCTTCTTAACAATATGAGAGCGTTCATGTTTCAGATTTCCACTTCTTCTACATCTATTCGGGCACAGTGAGCATTTGAAGGGTTTTTCACCAGCGTGACTTCTTTCGTGTTGCATGAGATTTTCACCCTGCTTACAGCTGAATAGGCACAGTGGACATTTGACTAGCTTTTCATCAGTATAAGTATTTCCATGCTGCTTTAGGTGCCCACAGCAATACGCACATTTTGTTTTGTTGCCAGTTCCATGTGGGTGTAATTTACCAAGTGCTGTCGGTGACTTGGGTGAGACTTCCCTGAATTCTACGATGTCTCTCTTTGTTTCAGAATGTTCAGTGGCTGATTCCCGGATATGTGGGATGTTTATCTCAGTATTGTTCCTCAACTTGTGATCAACTTGGTACACGGTCACTGGATAGGGTCTGTCTGGTCCCATGGTCATCTTGTCAGCCGCTGCATAGTTGTCTGAATTATCCTAAAACAAGGAACCAACCAATAATAAGATATCCTCAGACATATCAGTTAGAAATCATTGAAGCTCAGACTGAAAAGTCGCAAAAAAACATATACATGTATGCAAAATATGACACCTAAATAACCAAAATAATATTTCGATGTAACAGCACGGCTGATATGGCGACTTTGAAAACATTAGAATCGTTTTGATTCAAGGTGTCATATTTTAGACTACACAAACAAATCCATCCTAAAATGTATGCGAAAAGTCAAAAACAGACAAAAGGCCGATTTAAAACTGTTTTATATCACTTTAGACTGTGAGCGCTAAAAAAATCAAACGTGAGAATTTTCTTTGAACAAAACCCAGCTGATTATGTAAAGTCACAAACAGTATTTTTTTTACTTTTACGTCGTATTGGCCCATTTACAAAGCTATCCTCGCGAGCCAGTGTATCAATCGATAGGTTACGATCGATACGCTGGCTTGGTTAGGTATCATTAGCAATTCCGGATATAAATAACTCGAGAGGTTAACACTGAACCAAACCAATCAGCAAGTGCCCTGAAGCAGCTCATCAGGTCAATCCACAGCGAGGTTTGAGTTAGGACTGGTTTGATTTCATCGCCGACTGACTGCCTTTGAAGTTAGGCTGAAATCAGCATCGGGTGTCAAAGCGAAAACCACATGCTTCAGACACCAACGCGCTAATTCAAAACATCCGCTTTGGATCAAATGTACGAGACTCTGTAATAGGCGCAATGACTCGAAAACCGTGTCGAAACAGCCAGAGTTCTAATAATTGTCTATGAGCTGCCGTTTATGACAATATTATACACGGTGTATATATATAATGGAGCATGGAAATATGATGATAATAAATAAATATGGTGTGAATTGGGTCGTTATATTGGAAATGTTGTTATATTGAAAGTTACAAAATATGGGATGGTTTTATCGTATATTGTAACATTTGTGGCAATGTATATGAAATGTTATTTATATAGGAGTAAAATGCAAACTAAAGTAGTTTTATATATATATGAAGAGTGGTGTAATTATATACACTCTACATTTGCTAAACATATAAACCGATTTAACGTATATAGTGTAAACTGATATTGAACGTATATATATATAGAACGATTGGATACGGCGTATTTGATACGCCGTATTTGACAAAGACGCTTAACGGATATGGCAGGCGGATATGACAGGCGGAAGTATGCTGTGAGCATGCACGTTGTGCTCGCGCAAAGCATTGCGGTTCCAGTTCCACGATAACAGTGGCCATTGACTGATTCCCGCTGTCAAACTAGGGTCTCCTACACAATCCAACGACTCGACGACTTGGTTGCCGGTCAACAGTGGTCAGTGCCTTATTAAAATTTGCGAATAGAGAGAGGTCAGCCCGTCGCCGCTTTACGGTGGCCCATGGACGACATGCTATATATTTTTTAGTTTTGAGTTTATTTTTTTTTTACTCCTAGGTTTCATTTTTTTGTTAGGTTTCATTTTTTTGTTTTAGGTTTATTTCTTTAGTTTTCACCTGGGTGAAAACCTTCTCACCCGGGTGGAAAGTTTTCCATCTGAGTGAAAACCTTCTCACCCGGGTGAAAACGTTTTCACCTGGGTGAGAAGGTTTCCACCTGAGGTGAAAATCTACGTGATTGTGCCCTCATTTTAATTCCCTTTCACTGACATTCCGGCAAACTGGAGGGTGGTTCGTTCAAAAGTATAGATGATCTCAAACTGTCAAACTGAACTTTCATGTTTGCTCATGCAGTCGATAAATGATATTTCACGTCTTGCGTGTTTTATATACCGGTAAGTTGTATTTTCAAACCCGTGTTCTCTGCGAGCACACGAGCTTGTCATGTCTGAGAAGAGAAAATTAGGCCCCTTATAATCGAACCCGTATAATCTGCATAAATTGTATTGCCCCGCATCATTCAGTGGTTCAAAGTGTTCGGTAGCTAAAATGGAATAGTCAGATCGCGCAAGTCAAACCACCTAAGACGAATCGTCCAACGCCCTGTGTCCGATCGACCGATGTAGTTTTTGGAGCTTATTGAGTTTTTTTTATTTAGTTGGGTGAGGTTTAGATTTGTCCTGATACCTCTAATTGACGCCTGATAGGGTAACCAAATACGGTCATTGTACACTTAAATCGCATTAGTCTAAACACCTACGATGGAGATAGAGTCGCGCCTATCACAGCTCAGGATGAGGCTAGGTTAAAAATCATCAACGGGACTAATAGTGAGAAATGACGAACGAGAGAATAAACGATAAGTTGATAAATTTTGACCTTCTGTGTTGTCTCTCGTGACTGTTTTGAGTCCCACACTAATTATGTGGAGGTTCGAGGAACATAATAGATGAAAAAGACCAGCTTCAACTGTTAGCCTCCTTTTCTAAACGATGCCCGACTAGACGCTTACCTCCCCTTGACTCGCGCTTTTCCCCAAGCCATCCTCATCTTAGGATAATACTAGTGAGATAGGATAGAGTTTAGATCATCCTAGACAAATACTTCGGACTGATTCTCAAAGTAAATTTATTGCTTTCTTATTAGCTTGAACCTAATGTTGATCTCAAACCCAGCGAAGAAAAGAAGAAATAGTATAAAAGCAATTTGTGTTTCTGTTTCGGTTCGTTGATACGGTGTTCACGGTAGACCTGTTATACGATAGTATTCACAGGATCTCCATTTCTTTCTCCTGAATCCATTCTGCTGTATGGCTCAGAATCGTCTTCGTCAGCCATTACGGCCCATGTTAAACTGATTTTGAGTTTTCTGCTTTCTAATGTAAGCTTATACAAGGGATTCCACATTTGGTAGCTGGGCCGGCCAGTGTCAAATGCAGGAATATTTGATGTTAATATGTCTATCAAGCCTGAAACATAAATAATATTCAGTGAGTTTCATGTGCATCCATTGGACTCAGTGATTATTTTAACCAATTGTCAGACGGATTGCGAAGCAATATCCGTACTATGGATTAGTGAAATCTGACTGGTTTGCGGACTGGCTGCTTGGTTGCTTGGCTGGTTGTCCGTTTTCAACATTTCAGGATACTATTTCATGTTTTGTTAAAGCTTGAGCTCTACCCTGTATTTCACAAACTAAGCCTCGCCTAATCCCATATGCTGATATATTCAGATAGTATACCTGATGTTGCATTGACTGCACCCATCCACTTCACCCTGGGGATAACCCCCCCCCCCCCCCCCCCTTCCAGGAACGGATCTCCAGCACTGTATCTCTGAATCTAAAACTCACCCTACTACGAATGGAAAAAAACAGCCGCATTAAGCACCAAAATCTACACTGGACGATCTGACACAGGACGTTGGACGATTCGTCTTAGGCGGTTTAACTTGCGCGCGATCTGACTATTCGATTTTAGCTACCGAACTCTGTGAATCACTGAATGATTCGGGGCAATACAATTCTGCAGTGCCGATACACAAATAACTTACTGATATACAATAACGGTGCAATTTAAATGACGGTAACTGGCTTTGTGGAAAAAACGGCCATTCTCGAACCCACACCGCAGCAGAATGCCCGTGCACAAGATTATACATGGCCGGGTGAGAAGGTTTTCACCCAGGTGGAAACGTTTCCACCCGAGTGAAAACTAAAGGAATCAACATAAAACAAAAAAATGAAACCTAACACAAAAAAAATTAAACCTAGAAGTAAAAAAAAAATAAACTCAAAAGTAAAAAAAATGAGCATGTTGTCCATGGGCCACCGTAAAGCGGCGACGGGCTGACCTCTCTCTATTCGCAAATTTTAATATGGCACTGGCCACTGTTGACCGGCAACCAAGTCCAGTCGTTGGATTGTGTCGGAGACCCTAGTTTGAGAGCGGGAATGAGTCAATGGCCACTGTTATCGTAGAACTGGAACCGCAATGCTTTGCGCGAGCACAACGTGCATGCTCACAGCATACTTCCGCCTGCCATATCCGCCTGCCATATCCGTTGAGCGTCTTTGTCAAATACGCCGTATCAAATACGCCGTATTCAGTCGTTCTATATATATATATCAGCTTACACTATATACGTTCAATATCAGTTACATGTACACTATATACGTTCAAATGGTTTATATGTTTAGCAAATGTAGAGTGTATCTAATTACACCACTCTTCATATATATATAAAACTACTTTAGTTTGCATTTTACTCCTATATAAATAACATTTCATATACATTGCCACAAATGTTACAATATACGATAAAACCATCCCATATTTTGTAACTTTCAATATAACAACATTTCCAATATAACGACCCAATTCACACCATATTCATTCATTATCACCATATTTCCATGCTCCATTATATATATATACACCGTGTATAATATTGTCACAAACGGCAGCTCATACTTGTCGCCTGCTAAGAATGTCATTCTGATGTCACCGCAACTAACCCGTCCTGTGTTTACTGCAGCATTGAACAACATGAAGGCTATTTTTCAGCTGTTGTTTTCGCTGTCAAAACACGTGCTGTGGAAATAAACCTTGAGAAAGTTTTTCGTACACTGTAAACTTAAGTGTTAACTTATTGTTCACCTAAATTGTAACACTTATTGAACGCGTACTTTTGATAAAATTGTTAACTTTCATGTTCAAAATGTTACCTTCCACGATCAATTTTGAACTTTAACATTCAAACCATTAACGCAGGTATTCAAATACAGAACGCATTATTGAACAACGTTAACACACGTATTGAAAGTTTGAACAATAGCATTCTAAGCTCTAATGTAAGTGTTCACAACTTAAAATCGTTCAATAATGCATTAATGGTTTGAATGCTAAAATTCAAAACTGAACATGGAAGATAATAATTTGAATACAATTACGCGTTCAATAAGTGTTACAATTCAGGCGTTCAATAAGTTAAAGCTTAAGTTTACAGTGTATGAAAAGCTCCCTCAAGGCGTATTTCAACGCCTATTTTGTTCACAAATTAAACAAATATTACTTCAAATTACAGGTATTGCACAGGTTTCCACGTAGAGAAAGTGTTTATCCGAACTGTATATCTGAATCATTGACAAAAAATTTCGAGAAATTAGGCTAGATATTTCGTCCTATGGAATAACTATTAGCGATATGACTTATCAGTGAAATGGCTTCTGCATTTGAATACCTGCGTCAAAGGTTTGAATGATAAAGTTCAAAATTAAACATGGAAGTTAACAATTTGAAAACAATTACGCATTCAGTAAGGGTTACAACTTAGGCGTTCAAATACTTTACACCTAAGTTTAGAGTTTATATGCTACCCTATCGACTCCTTTGTTCACATGATCTTCCTGGTGATCATGGTGACGAATCATCTCATATATGTAACATCCTACATCTCAAAACATGCATGTATGGGACGATTCCACCAATTATGAGCCTAAGGCATGAACATTTTATATGTGTGGTAACAAGCTGTCTTTGTGAACTTTTTTCACATAAGTGTTTATACTATCTGATTCAAAGACTTTCAGACTTTTGTTCAAGGCTAATCACAGTGCCCTCTTGGAGCAGACAAAATCACAAGAATAATGAGGGGCGTAATCCCAACGTTTTCGACGGATGTAATGTCGAATGATTCGTCGATTAGAAAAATACCATTATAATAAATCACTACCAGGAACCAGTAGTAAAACTACAGGTCCAACATGTCTAATGAGTAAGCAATTAACCAGAAACCAGTGCAACATATATACAGTGACAGGGCGATGTTACTGTAAACCTGCAAGGACAGGAGGTCTTCGGTATATTTATGTAGATATAGGCAGTTTCGCCGCCTTTACTTACTATATATTACCCCGTTAGTGGTTCTAATATTTTGTCCCGCACAGTGATACAAATTCATGGACATATTTACCCATAGGTTTTAGGATTTCTGGATCTTCACATGAAAGTAACCATATAAATTTGTTACGGAGACTAAGTGCAGGAAAATTCTTGTTTAATAAATTGACAGAGGAGAAAAGCGTATTTCTCAATGCGGTATATGCATTACAGTCCATCAAAAAGTGAAATTCGTCTTCCACTTTATCCGAGCCACAAATTAGAGTTTCTTTTATCAATTCAATTCAATTCAACTTGTCTTGTTATATCTACCTTTTTCTATTTGTAGTTGATGGCAGCTTGTTCTCAATTTGCATAATCCAGATCTATGACGACAATTAAGGGTAGACAAATAGGGCTCGGTGTCAAATTTGTATTTAAACGTTCTATACGTACGGAGCTTATTGCCAGTATTTGGGTCCGAGCGACAGTCATTCCATAGCTCATGGAGCCACCAACTACGAAATGAAACGCACAATTTTGTCATAACCTCAGACAAAATTTGACCAATGGACATATGTTGCACCTGGCTGTACAAATATTCTAGCTGAAACAAAAGATAATATACTCTTTATACCAGATATCCAGGTATTTTTACCTTGGGAATCCATGTTTATTGACATATAAGCATGTCTTGCTAATGTGTTATCTGGCATCTCAGCTAAGCGATGCCAGTATTTCAATATTGTAGAAATTACTTCCAGTATCAGTGGATACCTCCCCAGCTCCCCCAGAACAGCGCAGTTACTACATCTCCTGTTAACCCCTTTTGATTAAATTACCCCAAAATTTATCACTTGGTAAATTAGAGGATGGTATAGTACCCCAGATCTCAGAACAATAAAGTAGGACTGGTTTGACAGTGTGATCAAAAATATGTAACGAGGCAGTGATACTAGGCAGGGTATTTGAAAAGCATCTCCGGAGTTTGAAAGATGCGTTAGATGCTGTTGAATTAAGCTGTTCTTTTGCTAGTTTCTATGTACCACATGTGCTGAGAGTAATTCCTAAATATGTATAGGACTTCACAGATTCAATTTGAATATCACCCAGAGAAAATGCATATGGGGTAGTGCTCTTACGGCTATTAAATATCATACATTTAGTCTTTGAAACGTTAACATGTAAGTTCCATCTATTACAACAGATAAGTAGCTTGTCAAGTGAATTCTGCAAGCCTGTCTCACTATCTGACAGGAGAACTAAATCATCTGCATATAAAAGGCAATTAGCGGAGGTGGAATTGATCTTAACTGCATCACAAGAGTCATCAAATATCAGTGGCAAGTCATTTATAAAGAGTTTAAAAATATTAGGACTTAAATCATCTCCTTGACGAACTCCTGTTGAGGAGTCAAAACTATCAGAGAGAGCGGTCGCCATGCTGACACACAGCGTATTACCCTGATACATATCTTTGATAATTCTATAAAAATGTCCACCTATACCTATGGATTGAAGTTTGAAGAAAAGACTGACCTTTGTGCCACACTGTGTCAAAGGCCTTGTTAAAATCAATAAAACAGGTGTACAGAGGTTTATGCTCGACTTGCTTATACCAATGTCTTCAGGACAAATATGTGGTCAGATGTTCTCCTGCCTTTGGAGAAACCCACCTGTTCTTTCCGTATTATATTCTTGTCAATTAAATAATCCTCCAGTCTAGTGTTTAAAATACTATTTAATAATTTCCCAACACAGTTACCAATATTTATTCCCATGGGTCCATGAGTACATGTGAAATTTTAGAACTGTGCGAAGTTTGTGCAAAATTTTGACATATTCAGTGTCAACAGACCGGGCTTTTATAATTTCGCCTAAATATATCAAAATTGGTGAAAAAGAATTTTCTTTTCGTTATTAGTATATTTTACTTATTTTTCTTAGTTTCAACATTTCCTTCAGTAATTTGTATTGATCCCCAATAGAAAAGCTGTGTTATGTGTGTGGCACTTATATAGGTGGAAAAAAGTAATTTTTGTTTTTCCTTCTGCTAGTTTCAAGTACATGTATGAATTGGTCAAACTTTGTTTCCTCTGACTTTGACTTCGCATCTACATAATAATTCAGTTTTATGGACATTCCATTTGATAGACATGTTTTATATCCGTCACGCACGTAACAGGTGCGTTACGTGTGTGACATGAGGCGATCCCTTTCTATATTTCTTGGAAGAAATCCCACAATGAATTGAAAAAGAAAAACTTCGTAGGTAACATATTCTCATAGCATGTTCCTATCTTAATGTTTCACCCAATAATCTCTCACAACCATAGACAGAAACTTGTTGGCGTTACGTGAGTGACATTGAATAATTCTGAAGATTTGGAAATTTTTTAATCATCCTCTGCAATGTCAAACTGCATTTTCATAATAAAAGGATGCATGCACATTTAATGTGTACTGTATCGATATATTTCATAGTTTGTCAATAAAACTATGTTCCATTTATATTTGTTTTTACACCTGATCACTGAAGTAGACCGTTACATCATTCTTATTGAGGATTCTGGTTATCATGGTTATTTAACAAAGTGTCACTGACCGCCAATTGAAAGTTTTGACATCCATTTTCAAAAGGCTGGTATTTTGTCCACAGCTTGTGTCTTGAGAGGGTCTTGGTCATGCGACTGAAGCAGTGACCCCACTGTGATATAGTCATGTAAAGTGAATCCCAGCTGGACTGCAAATAACTATGTTCTCTACTAATTCGCACATGTATTTGAACATGTATGACAATGTGACAAAGTAACAGACAAATTGAATCTGATGTGGTGATTGGAATATTACAAAATCATGTGAACACAGATATGTCAATTTACTGTTAATATATGGCACTCCAGGCACTGCAAAACACAAACTTTACCCTGAATTTATGCGGTAAACATAAATTTAACATGCCTTCTTGAAGGTCTTACTATAATTCCACTATGCTGTATATTACTGCAAATTTATTTGCAAAGACATTCGACATGTGACCTTCAGTTTCACCTATTGTGACAAGTTCTCCTGGTACTGGCTTGAACCAGCAGAAATTTGCACTGCACTTTCACATGCGTCACGCACGTAACGGCACCATTTATTTAGTCCAGTCAATACTTTGATAAAGATAGTTAAGATACTGTTTGTATGATGAAGTTGAACATCCATATGAGGGTATTTCAGCAAAAGGAAAATGATTTTTTTGAATGAGTAGACTATGTGTTACATTTTATATTTTGTGCGTCACGCTGTATTTGATGCTGCTTAGGTCAACTAAATTAGAATAACTTTGACTACATACTATTAGACTTCACCCCTTTCTACAAACAGGAAAGGCAGCAATCAGAGTAGAGGCAACCGTGGATAAATGACTGTCTGGAAGCTCTTGAAAATGTCCTCTGAATGTCACGCACGTAACGCCGGAATCGTCCTATGGGATAAAACTGGAGTGTTACAGACAACACTTAATGTATCAGCAATGATTGATCTTCAAGTATTTGGGAGTAACTTTCATCGTTTCAACGTTAAAAACTAGAAACCATGGGGCAACCATGACACTTTACAAGCAACTCTCTGGATACTTTGCGTTAAAAAAATTTCTCAGATAAAGATTTCCAACATTTTGGCGTTTATCGACTTCACAGCAGACACTCAATTTACAGGGTAAGCTGCAACACATCCGTTTCAAGAGTGTAGTCCTACATAATAAAATAACTACGAATAATCATTTCAACTCACTTTCTAGCAATAAGGCATACCTGTATTGAGAACAACAGAATAATGTAAGGTTTCTGATCGCGTTTCCGCGAGTAATTTGAAATATATGCGGTAAATCTATCTTATCAATATTTTTCTTGAAGCAAAATGATTCTGAAACATCTCAGTATTGCCCAAAGAGTGTCAAATCACAACTTACTTGTTTAAATGGTTTAGTTTCAATATGAGAATCAATGTTTGGAAGTCCAGCCACGTCAAGCATGGTAGCTAGTTCGATTTTCGTCATAGTTGTTTCGACTTCCATGCTTATCGCTCCTGTCAGGGTGGTGGCAATTTCAGTTTTCATTTCACACCGGGTCTTCCCGTCTGTTTTTGTGGGCATATTTCCTTTCGAATAGCTGAACAACTCATCCTGAATCATTGAAGCGGTATCTTGATCATCAGGTTCCACTTTTATTGATAAATCTTCCATTTCCCGTCTTCATGAAATAGCTTGATACAGGAGCTGTGTGAACATGAAGAAAAAGATGGCAATGAGGGTCATTCCAAATCATCAATTTAATCTATCGACAATGATGATGATGATGATGAGGATACTTACAATATGTAGATAAAGCACGTCTTGGAGACGTTTCTTTGACCAGATAGCTTAGTGCTGGAAATTCACCCACCTGTCGATCTCGAAAGGAGGAAGATATTGAAATAAGAAACATGTGAAAATATATATATACATTGTATATTTTGTTTATCAACCCATTTTAAAGTCAAATCCATCTGATAAATCAAGGATAAACAATCAATGTTGACAATGGTTTGGTTAATATTTACAACTGCAGGTGCTACTATTTTTTACACTTGCAAATCAATTCGATGCGGAATTTCGGGCTCTTATACTTTACTTGGTTAAGCTCGATTGACATTCCATCGACTATAATGTTTCTTCTTTCAATATCTTCCTCGTAACGAGATTGACAAGAGGGCGAATTTTCAGCATTACTCTTTATGGTCAAAGCTACTCACAAAATATTTTTTTATTTCTTCTACTTTTTCGTCTTTCAATGTCTTCCTCGTGTAGAAATTGACGAGTGGGAGATTTTTCATGAATATACTCTATGACATTGGGAAGAAATTTCCAAGAAACAAGGTGTGGAAGATTCGATTAAGGCGGATTTCACGCAAAACCGTACCACTAACTCCCATTTCTGTCCGTCCTTGACGGAATGTGACATTAGTAACACCAATAACTTGGAAAACATCATAAAAAAAAACAATGTTCCCTGTACCTTATTATCTAAAATGTGTCAATGAATTGCATAAGATGAAAATAAACAAGTGTCCCTATGAATTCTTCGTACAGTTTTTATTTGAGCGGAACAAAAGACAAATGACATTAGTAACATTTGTGTTACTAATGTCATTTGTCCGTCAAAATCTATTTTGTATATGTACAAGAAATTTCTTATAACAAAAGCACTTGCATATGCTCAGTGGAATAAGGCCAAGCATATTGATGTATCTGTACCATTTTCAGTGTATGTCATCGCCCATGCTGTAATATTGAGCCTTTTCAAAAAAGTTCTAATGTCACTTCCGTCATGGAAGTTGGACGAAAATGACATTAGAAACGTTTTTCAAACGCCCATCGATGTATTGGTATTTAATACACTGGCAATGGTATATAGTTTTACGTGGAATCCGCCTTAATCAGATTTTCGGAAAAGAATCTTCTTTAATAAACATACATGCAGTGTTCGCTTGTAATTTTCAACGAATCGATGGAGTTGTTTATAAAAGGAGTAAATGAAGCATATATCCAGGCCAAATAGTAATCTCAATCAGGCAACTTGTTGCCCGCAGAAGCTGGATACAACTTTCGTTTTCTTAAGGCCCAGGGAAACAGTCCCTGTGGCTGAAAACTGCTTGCAAATTTCTCATTAGCAGAGCACAAACCATCAAATCTCACCTGTTTTCTCTTGGTAGGATATAATAGAGGCAGTGTATATTCATTCAATTTCATATGTCATGGTATCAAAACGGCAATTTTAGCTGATATAAGTGTACAATTCTCTTGAAATAATAATTATCCTTTAGTGTGACAGAAAACAATTAGTATATTCCTTCTTTTACAAAGTTGCCCATTCCACAAAGATCACAAGGCTAAACCTCAGTGTAGAAATTTATATAATTATCTACTCACAACAGGGACAATGGAAATCAATGGAGACAATGGAAAGTAGCCTGGTTGATTTCTCTTGTCATGATTGTGAATGAACATGGTGCATTTCAAACACAATGCATGTTTATTCTACCTAGATCACATGTACTGAATGAGCTGAAGAAGAAATAACATATACCGGTAGATTAGTTTTTGACGGACAAAGGAGAATTTTTGTTGCACTCGGCCATGTTAACAAAAACGCACTGTATCCGTTCCTCCGTTTTTCATTTTAGTTCTCATTCTAACACGGCTAGGCTTACCTCTTCAGCAGAATCACTTATTCCTTTTCCGACTAGAATTTCCTTCTTTTGGTTAATAATTAGCGGTTTTCATGGCATGATGCGTGCATGTAACCTGGTAACTTGGCTTTCCTGTCTCTTATCTTCGTTGAAAATTGCTCGCCACAACAGATCGAACGTTTGTAGAGTCATGAGAAAAGGGTGACCTGTCATAGACAGGGAACGGGGACTGCGCAATAACCTGTTAAATTCAAACTAAGGAACTCTAACTATGATAGGTATATAGAGTGAGGGGGCGTGGCAACCCCTATCACAGAGTGGAATCTGATTATTTTTCTTACCCCCTGAGTTAGGGGGCTGAAACTTACCACACTATACCCTTGGGTCAAGCTCTACCAGAAAATGTAAAAAAAAAATCCACGATGGCCGCCATGATGACGTCACAGTGACGTCATTTTCAAAAACGACATTTTTTTGTCGATTTTTCAGTCAGATTTTCCGGCTTTTTTATTCATGCAATTTCTTCGCAAATGTTGCATGATAAATTAGTAAATATTAATGTGATGTGAAATAAAATAGTTTTTGCCCGCTTTTCATTGCGGAAAAGCAGAAATTTTAAAGAAATATGACAAAAACATCATTTTTGTGGGACCCCACATGGCCGCCATCTTGAATTTTCCCATGATCCTTTGCTTGGGGGTTATGCAAATAGACTCAAAATGACCCCAATATGATAAACTATAAAGTCACGGAGTTTCAGCTCTCCATTTGTTGTCGTTCCGGAGATAGCGCAGAAAAGTGTGAGGGGGGGCATTTTGCCCCCCCCCCCGCCCCCGGCCAGGTAGGGTTAAATTAGACTCATTCAGCTGAATGTTTTCCAGCCAATACATAGATTGTGCTAGTACACAGATTCAATATAAAAGTCGGCATGGCTCAAGGCATATTTGACCGCTCAATGCCCACATCACTTATGCCGACACCAGAAGCAGTTGATCTTCACTGGGCTCGATGTTCATTTCTCGCGGACCGATATTAAACTCCATACTTGAATCAGTCATTAAGACGGTCCGATACTTAACCGGATACATGTGGATGAGAAAGTTTGAATATAGATCTGAATTCTCCACTGATATTGGCGAGCTGAAACTCACATACCCGCTACACATATAATTCAGGTTGTTTCGACGCAAAGCTGAGATCTGTAGTAGTAGTTGAATAAAAGACGTTTAAAGGCGTTTTATGAAATTTGGCAGCTACCGTTAGCGGTAAATAAGATTTCACTTTTGACAAAGGGCTATTAAATTTGTTTCAAATAACATTTTAAAACTACTTGTATACTTAATGATTTCCTATTTGTCTCTATATTAGAATGTCCAGTTTTGACAGAATTTTTTACCTAATTAAATATGGATATGCCAAGATGACGTGATCAACAACTTTAGTGGAGAAGCTTACTTCAAACATGTCATTGTGGGAACCCATTTTATCTCACCGCATAGACAGCGTTAACATTTTTTTTTTCAAATATGAGATCTTGTGTACGGTACCATACCAAATATTTGCACAGTTGAGAAATGTTTCTAAAGATGGACTCATTCAAAAAAAAATTCCTGCTTCTTTTTCTTCACAAATTATCCAGGACAACAGTACGCATAACAGTTGTATGAGGTTTCAGAACTTGCTTGTGATTTGTTTATTGTTCATACTTATTTATCGGCGACTGCAACAATCACAGTGTGCCACTGGTTTTACTACGGATTAAATCTGCAGATCAATTAACTCCCTCTGAGCGGGATAATAGATGGGTAAATTCAAATCATTGTCCACATGCTGTCAGTAAATCAGAGTAGATGACGTCACGTTTTCTCACTTCTTGGAAGTACTCTCTTCGCGTTTAAGTTAATATTTTTGGTACACCCATCATGTGTAGAGGCGAGTACTTGATCAAATCCAGAAAATTCATAATTCTGCAGTTTCTTGTTCCCGTCCATCTTTCATGTAAGCATCACGAGGTGCCAATGGAGTCATAAGCTGTCTGGATACAACAATAAATCTAGCTAGAAGGTTTTACAGGAATACAAATATCCGAACAATAGAAGGTTACACCAAATACCGACAGGTCTTCATTTTTACGCAAATTCCGTCGTCCGACGACATGCAGCCCCTGATATTTATGTACATTTATAGATTCAGTAAATATCAGAATTAAAAAATATTGAAGGCTGCATGTCGGATTGCAAATTCAGATACAGGGTAAATTTGCAATTTATTAATTCTCCGTATATTTATACGTCAGTTCGCATATTATAGGTCAACTGACCATTGAGTGATAGTCCAGTTAGCCTTTATATATCGTTGTCGAACGAACATTCTTCGCTCACTGAAAAACATCTCAAAGTGCAAGATGGTATGTATGCGGGAGACACTTTGAGTTGTACAATCAACGAAGCGTTTACATCATCTTATTGTATTATGGGCGCAGGCATTTGCAAACACAGGATTAATGTTCATGAAAATTCACCCACTTGTCAATTTCAACACGGGGAAGATATTGAAAGAAGAAGAAAATGAAAAAAAATAAAAAAATAAATAAAGTAGAATAAAATATTTTGTGCGATGCTTTGACCGTATAGAGTAGGCCTGATGCTAAAAATTCGCCCATTTGTCAATCTCGATACGGGGAAGATATTGAAAGAAGAAACATTTTAGTCGATGGAATGTCAATCGGGCTTTACCCAGTTAAGTATAAGAGACCCAAATCTCGCATCAAATTGATTTACAAGTTTCCAACAACTAGTAGCCTACTGGACCACTATTTTCCAAATGGTGAAAATATTAATTTTTTATTTCATATTCCTTGAGTTCGATTTGACTTCATTCTGGGCTAATATCACTTTGGTTATATTGTTCAATTTGACGGTGCATTTGGGGTTCTTATACTGGGTTAAGCCTGATTGACATTCCCATTGACTATAATTTCATGCAAAATAAATATGACTTTTTTTCACGTGTTTCTTATTTCAATATCTTTCTCGTATCGAGATTGACAAGTGAGTGAATTTTCAACACTACGCTATCTGGTCAATGCAACGTCAACAAGACGTGCTTTATCTACATATTGTCATCATCATCATCATCATCATCATCATCGATAGATTGGATTCATAACTTTTCAAGATTTTGAATGACCCTCATTGCCATCTATTTATTCTTGTTCACACAGTTCCTGTATCGAGCAATTTCTTGAAGATGGGAAATGGAAGATTTATCAGTAAAAGTGGAAACTGATGATCAAGATACCGCTTCAATGATACAGGATGAGTTTTTCAGCTATTCAAATCTGCCCACAAAAACAGAGACAGAGATCCAGTGCGAAATGAAAACTGAAATTGCCACCACCCAGACAGGAGCGATAAGCATGGATGTCAAAACAACTATGACCGAAATGAGACTAGCTACAATGCTTGACGTTGATGAAGTTTCAACCATTGATTCTCATATTGAAACTAAACCATTTAAACAAGTAAGTTGTGATTTGACATACTTTATACGCAGTATAGAGATATTTCAGAATATTGATAAGATAGATACATATATTTCAAATTACTCGTGGAAAAAAGATCAGAAACCTTACATTATCCTGTTTTTTTAACACAGGTACACATTGTATGCCTTATTTCTAGAAAGTAAGTTACAATATTTATTCCTAGTTATTCTATTATGTACACTGGTGAAACGGAAGTGTTCTAGCTAACCCTGTAAGAGTGTCTGCTGTGAACACGATGAACGCTAAAATGTTGGAAATCTTCATCTTGGAAAAATTGCTAACACAAAGTATTCCGCGAGTTGCTTGTCAAGTGTTATGGTTGCTAGTTTTCAAAGTTGAAACGATGAAAGTTACTCCAAAATACTTGAAGATCTATCATGCTAATACCCTTAAAGTGTTAACTGTATCACTCCAGGTTTTAGTGTGTAATCCCGTACATGCATGTTTTAAGATGTAGGATGCTACATTTATGAGATGATTCGTCGCCATGATCACTTGGAAGATCGTGTGGACAAAGGCGTAGATAGGGTAGCATACACTGTAAACTTAGGTGTTAACTTATTGAACGCCTAAAATCATTAACTTCTATGTTCAATTTTGAACTTCAACATTGAAACGCAGGTATTCAAATGTTGGAGCTATTCCGTTGATAAGTCATGTCACTGTGATAGTTATTTCTTAGGATGGCAAAAGTCAAAAAGTAATATATGATCTAATTTCGCGACATTTTTTTTGTCAGTGAGTCAGATATACAGTTCGGATGACCACCACTTTTTTCTATGAGAAAACCTGTGCAATACCTGCAATTTGGAGTAAGATTTGTTCAATTTAACAAAATAGAACGGTTATGAACATTAAGCCGGTGCTAGGGGCCTGTGGATATTTCATAGTCTCCGTATTCTCGGGTCTGAATGTTACGTGTCGACGAATACTTGCCTTTAGAGACATATGGTCGCTTTTTAGTCGCCAGACGTCAATATTTCCCACCTCCTGCATATCGCTCCAATGAATACTTTATTGAAATTGATAAATTTTTTTGTTAAACTAATGCCGAAACCAAACGCACACACCTGCATGTTGACAACCGGTCGGAAAATGTGCGCATGGGCCTCCTCTACACACCAGAAAAGGTTGGTGGTATGCAGGTAGATAAAAAAACTCTTTTTCCACTTCTGGCCAACAGATTAAGATGGGCTGTGATGGGGGTTTTCATACACTGTAAACTTAAAAAAAATGTGAAGTTTCAAAATTAAACATGGAAGTTAATAATTTGAACACAATTTCGCGTTCAATAAGTGTTACAGTTTAGACGTTCAATAAAAAACTCCCTCAAATGCTTACTTCCACAGCACGCGTTTTGACAGCGAAAACAACAGCTGAAAAATTTCCCTCATGTTATTCAATGCTGCAGTACTCACAGCACGGGTTAGTTGCGGTAACATCTGAACGACATTTCTGGCACGTGACACATATTAGAACCTTGGCTATTTCAACGCGTTTTTCTCTCAATACGTCGTCATGTCGCCTGCTATATAAATGCGCTAATACGGTGTTAGTATAGACAAAATTGTTTTTGTGACTTTGCATAATAAGCTGTTTTACGCAAAGAAGAATACCAAAGTTTGATTGTGTTCACGTTTCACAGTCTAAAGTGACATAAAACAACGTCGACTATTTTGGTTATTTAGGCGTCATATTCTGCATATAGTAAAAACTCCATGCTATAATGTATAAGAAAAGGCCATAAAAACAGACGAAAACACAAGTTCCAAAATCAGTTGATGCTGTTTTGTGTCACTTGAGTCTGAGCTTTAACAATATCTAACTGATATATCTGAGGATATCTGATTATTGGTTGGTTCCTTGTTTTAGGGTAATTCAGACAACTATACAGCGGATGACAAGATGACCATGGGGCCAGACAGACCGTATCCAGTAACCTTGTACAAGGTTAATCAGAAATTGAGGAGCAATGCTGAGATAAACATTGTACATATTCGGGAATCAGTTACCGATCATTCTGAAACAAAGAGGAACATCGTGGAATCCAGAGAAATCTCACCCAAGTCACCGTCAGCACTTGTTAAACGTGGCAAAAAAGCTAAAGGGACATATTGCTGTGGGCAACTAAAGCAGCATGAAATAACTCGTACTCGTGAAAAGCGATTCAAATGTTCACTGTGCCCATTCAGCTGTAAACAGAGCGGAAACATAAGGCAACATGAAAGAATTCATACTGGTGAAAAGCCATTCAAATGTCCACTGTGCCCATTCAGCTGTAAACAGAGCGGAAACCTAAGGCTACATGAAAGAACTCATACTCGTGAAAAACCATTCAAATGCTCAATATGCCCATACAGCGCTATAACAAAAGGAAACTTGAAGCAGCATGAACTAACTCATGCTGATGAAAAGCCATACAGATGTCCACTGTGCCCATTCAGCTGTAAACGGAGTGGAAACCTAAGGCAACATTAAAGAATTCATACTGGTGAAAATACAAATGTCCACTGTACCCATTCAGCAGTATAACAAATGGAAACCTAAAGCAGCATGAAATAACCCATACTGGTGAAAAGCGATTGAATTGTTCACTGTGTCCATTCAGCTGTAAACATAGTGGAAACCTAAGGCAACATGAAATAACTCATACAGGTGAAAAGCCATTCAAATGTCCACTTTGCCCATTCAGCTGTAATCACAGTGGAAACCTAAGGCAACATCAAAGAATTCATACTGGTGAAAATACATATAAATGTTCACTATGCCCATTCAGCAGTATTACCAATGGAAACCTGAAACGACATGAACGCTCTCATACTGGTGAGAAGCCATTCAAATGTCCACTGTGCCCATTCAGCTGTAAACAGAGTGGAAACCTAAGGCTACATGAAAGAACCCATACTCCTGAAAAGACATTCAAATGCTCAATATGCCCGTATAGCGCTATAACACAAGGAAGAATAAAGCAGCATGAAATAACTCATACTGGTGAAAAGCCATACAGATGTCCACTGTGTCCATTCAGCTGCAAAAGGAGTGGACACCTAAGGCAACATGAAAGAACGCATACGGATGAAAAGCCATTCAAATGCTCAATGTGTCCTTATAGCAGTACACTAAGTGGGAGCCTGAAGAACCACGAAAGGACTCATACTGGTGAGAAGCCATACAAATGTACACTTTGCTCTGAGACATTTACATGGAGGAAAAACCTCAAGAGACATGAAATAATTCACACGAAAGGCGAGCATTGCTCATGAAGACAAGGATGAATTAAGAAATTATCTAAATTTTTTGTCTACATGTATTCGTTTTGTCTCGCCTTTAGAAGTACGGAGAGGGATCGTGAGAGAGAATGTCGTCGTCAGTGTCGGTGTCCTATCTCTGAAAATGAAGTTTTTGGTTCAACAAAATAAAAAAATAAAAATAAAAACAAAACAGAAACAAATAAAATAAAAATATGTGAGGTGGGTATTCACTGGGATGATCAGTTATGGCACTACTCTATGGAATCTGGGGGTGTTCTAATGTCAAAATCTAATGATAAAGTGTTTTGTTTAGCAGAAGTGCACATGTAGGCCTACACCTGGACACTGAAATTTTGCTGCATTTATCGGCTTTCAATGAATGATTATGAAACTTGTACACATGTTTCTTATCATCAGAGAATATACCTGTGCTATTTATAATAATTGCAGGTGTTATTCTAGAATTCTCACCGTCAGCACTTGTTAAATTACACCTACATGAAAGTGGCAACAAAGCAAAAGGGGCATATTGTTGTGTAAACAGCTGTTGTGAAAAGATCCACGAAGCAATGCATACCGGAGATAAGCTTACCATACTAATGCACGTATTTTTCCTATAGCTAAATCACGCGGACACCTATAGCGTCCTGAAAGAATTCATAGGCATATAAATGTCCACTGTGCCCATTCAGCTGTAAACAGAGTGGAAACCTAAGGCAACATGAAAGAACACATACTGGTGAAAAACCATTCAAATGCTCAACATGCTCATATAGCTGTATAACCAATGGAAGCCTAAAGGAGCAAGAAATAATTCATACTGGTAATTATTCAAATGCACAATATGCCCTTATTGCAGCAAAAGAAACTGAAACCTGAAGGAGCCCGAAAGAAATCATACTGGTGAAAAGCCATAAAAATGTCCACTGTGTCCCCGTAGCTATGCAACTAGAGGGCCTCGGAAGGATATTAAATATTATTTCCATTCTGTGAAAATCATCCTGTCCAGAGTACCTTGTCAACTGTTGGATTGGCCATCGTAGCAAAGAATTGCTTACATTAACCAACACCAGGCAAATATTTCTAAAACACGGATGATATTTTCTACAGGACTCCTGAGTATCGATTACGGAAAGGTAATAACTTGTTTGACATTATCGCGAATTCCGAGTCAACCATGATCGCATATACCTTGTGTAAAACGCTAAAGTCGACAAAATATATCAGCTGATCAGCATGTTTTGCCTGTTTATCTTGTTTATTACAAACTCACCTATGGATGTCATGGAAATAAGTTTTCGCAGAATGATAGAATAATATGCAGCTAAAAATAGCCGTCATGTTACTCCATGATGCAGTGCTCACAGCACGTGTCAGTTGCGGCGACATCAGAACGACATTCTTGGCACGCGACACATACTAGAACCCTGGTTATTTCCACGCATTCTTCTCTCCGCACGTCGTCATGTCGACGGCTACGTAAATGCGCTAATACGGTGTTAGAAAAGTAAAAAAAAAAAAAATGATAATAATAAATAACTTTGCATAATAAGCTGTGTTTTGTTCAAAGAAAATACGCAAGTTTGATTTTTTAACGCTCACATGCTAAAGTGACATAAAACAGCGTCGACTGAAGTTTTGTATTAGGTTTTTTGTTTGTTTTTGACTTTTCGTATACATTTTAGGATGTATTTGTTTACATAGTCTAAAATATGACACCTTAACTGCTTGTGCCAAAACGAATCTGATGTTTGAGTCGCTATATCTGCCGTGCCTTTACATCGAAATATTATTTTGGTTCCTTTTTTAGGTGTCGTATTTTGGATATGTAAAATCCCCATGCTATAAATTAATGTAAAAGAAAAAGCAAAAAAAAAAAAAACAGACGAAAACACAATTTCAAAAGTCAGTCAATGCTGTTTTACCTCACTTTTGAGTCTGAGATTTAACGATATCTAACTGATATAGCTCAGGATATTTGATTATTGGTTGGTTCCTTGTTTTAGGATAATTCAGACAAATATACAGCGGCTGACAAGATGACCATGGGACCAGACAGACCTTATCCAGTGACCTTGTACCAGGTTAAGCACAAATTGAGGAGCAATACTGCGATAAACATTTTGGTTTTGCATCAAAACAACCTGAGTTATATGTGTAGCGGGTATGTGCTAAGTTGTAGCTCGCCGATAGTGGAAAATTTCGATCTGTATTCAAACTTTCCCATCCACACGTGTCCGGTTAAATATCGGACCGTTTTAATGCCTGGTTATATCAGTATTAATGCCAGTATGGAGATTAATATCGGTGCCGGAGAAGTGAACATCGAGCTCACTGAAGACAAACTGTTTTGGTGTCGACATAGGTGATGTCGGTCGTCACAACAACATTCAGATTATACTCACTTCAGTGTAATAAATACCGCTAGTGCTTCTCGTTTTCAATATTGGTGTTATATGTAAATAAATTCCATGCATACCAGTTTTTTCTATCTAAACCACGACGGACTGGACTTGTCTACTGATAACATATAATCGAAGTATTTCAACGAGAAGGAAAGAATTAATGTTTAAGGAATGTAAACCTCTCGGAGCGGTAGAGAAACGGAGGGGTATAGAGATGGCAACGGTGGCCATTCTAATGTTCTGCTCCATAAACTATATCCTGAATCAGGTGATTGTGACTTAACAACCATATCCTAGCATGGGTTTTTTGTTTTGTTTAGGATGGGGTTCAACCTCCGTATCGGTGACTTTTACGTTGTGACTCACTGCTGACGTCTGTTGGACACAAATCCATGGCATTTGAGACCGTAACAGAGCTGACACCCAATTAACATACGACCTAATCTGAGAGAAGATATCTGTGCTATTTTCTGTTTATACTTCTTTAAAACGTACATTCTCCCACATGGAACATTCTGAGTCTCACCCCTGCAGAGAAAATACGAAACAAATGTTACGGTACGTTCTGGTAAAATATAGTTAGCATGGAACCTGGGAACAATAATAATAATTAATGACTTTTCTGTTCTATCCACCCGGGGTCACAAAATCAAATGCTATTTATTAATGTTATTCGGACGTGTTTTCTTGTAATGATTGCAAATCATTGCAAATCAAACATAGCACATATTTCGTATAAACTACAATGTTTGGCCCTGGGGACACGACAAAATAGCTAATTTAGGAGCTATAAAACAAGTAAATATTGCCATTAAACATTATTTAAATGGAAAGAAACTGGTGATCCAGTGAGATGCTAAGGCACAATGCCATTTAAATTTAAATTGTCGGTGAAAACTATTGCTAAGATACATGGGCAAAAGTTTGAAATGTACATATGCATGTTTCGCTGATATTATTAATGGATTGCTCATCCATCATTCTTGGATCAATGATACAGTAAAGGAGATTGTTGAATCGGCGTCAATCCGATTTGCACCCGGTCAGGTGAGAACATCATGTTAATGATCCAAAACTCATTCAAAAATGTTCACCTTAAAGTTCATATTTGCCCTGTGTGTGGGCCATGAGCGGTCGAACAAATCTTTAGTCATGTCGGTTTTATATTGAATCTGTTTACCAGCACAATCTATTTATTGGTTCGAAGACATTCAGCTGAATGAGTCTATTTTAATTTATGTTGATTAATTGTTGTTGTTAATTATATCATAGATCAGACCCCACTCTGTGATAGGGGTTCCACGCTCCTCACTTCATATATACCGATCATAGCTAGAGTTCCTGGGTTTTTGTTTAACCAGAACTTGCGTAGTCCGCGTTCCCGGTCCTTGACGGATCAGACTTTTCTCATAAATCGGCAAGCGTTCGATTTGTTGTGGCGAGCAATACTCAACGAGACGACGAAAAAGAAGAAAAGCGATGGTAAATCAAGTTACATGCAAGCATCATGCCATGAACACCGCGAATTATTAACTAAAAGAAGGAAATTCTAGTCGAAAATGTAATCAGTGATTACGGTGAAAAACGATGGGAAAGGTACAGTGCGTTATAGTTAACAAGGCCCAGTGCAACAAGAATTCTTCGTCAGTCTAAAGCTGATCTACATGTAATTTCTTCTGCAGCTCAGCCAGTATCTGTGATCTAGGTAGAATAAACAAGCATTGTCTTTGAAATGCACCATGCTCATTCACACTCATGGTAAGAGAAATCAGCCAGGCTACTTTCAATTAGCCGTATGATCTTTGTGGACTAGGCAACTTTTACAGGAAGGAATACAAATTGTAGGGTGTACAATTATAGGTGTATTGTACACCTAAATTGTGATGTTCTGTCACACTAAAGGAGAATTAGTATTTCAAGAGGACTGTACACTTATATCAGCTAAAGGTTAGATCTATTATATCCCACCAACCAAAAAAAAAATAAGTTTGATGGTCTGTGCTCTACTAATGGGAAATTTTCAAGCAGTTTTTTACCACAGGAGTTGTTGTTTCACTCGACCTTAAGAAGACGACGTTTTATCCAGCTTTTGCGGGCAACAAGTTGGCTGGTTGAGATTACTATTTGACGGGGTATATGCTTCATTTACTCCTTTATTGCACTGTATAAAACAACTCCATTGATTCGTTGAAAATTACTTGTGAATACTATGTTGGTTAAGGGGGATTTTCCCTCGAAAATCTGATTAATCGAATTTTCCCACACCTTGTCAGTCTCTTTGCAATTTCTTCCCAATGGCATAGAGTATGGTCAAGAAAATTCACCTTCTTGTCAATTTCGATACGAGGAAGATATTGCAGGAAAGAGAATAACAAATAAATAAAGTATTTTGTGCCTTTCTTTAACCATATAGATTAATGCTGAAATTTTCCAACTTGTCACACTCGATACGAGGAAGATATTGAAGGAAGAAGCATTTTAGCCATGTCAATCGGGCTTAAGCCAGCTAAGCATAAGAGCTTCAAATTCCGCATCAAATTGATCTGCAAGTGTCAAACAATAGGACTGGATCACTATTTTCCAAATGTAGCACCTACATGTGAAAATATTAATCAAACCATTCTCAATATTATTTTTATTTCATATTCCTTGATTTATCACATGGATTTGACTTTGTACTGGCCTAATATCATTTCGATTGTATTGTTCAATTTGACGCTGCATTTGGGGTTCTTATCCTGGATTAAGCCCGATTGACATTCCCCTTGACTAAAGTTTCATAGAAAATAAATATAAATTTGTTTTTTTTTCTTCATATTTCAATATCTTCGTATCAAGATTGGCAGGTTGGTGAATTTTCAGTATTACGCTATCTGGTCAAAGCAACGTCAGCATCGGGGGGCGAGTAGACCAAATCTGTATAGGTTGATAGCAGATAGCGTGGGGGCGCCTAGAGGACCTCTAGTGGGGCGGACTTTTTTCTGTAGAATCTGTTCAGAGAGCAGACTTTTTGACAGACAGGTTACCAGGACAAAAAAAACTACGACCGTTTCGTAGAAACGGGTGGAGTTTTTCGCTACCGTACGTGTAATCCAAGCCACAAACGACAGTGGCTTCATACTTGCCATCTTTCCATACACCTACCTGAATAAACTAAATGTGTTAGCTGGGTCGTGTCTATAGGAATGTTTGCTAGGATTCAGCCCTGTCCTGTATATCTGAGTGCTGTATGTAGGTAACTATCGATTTTTTCTCTCGGCTTAATACACAAGCCTCCTTGTCTCGCACGGTCAGAAATCGATACGATAACAGGAAGTAAAGTCTGGCACAACAGCGTGAAAGGTATATGATTTATTTGTGTTCCTACATATTTCAGAAGATCGGGTTAGAGCAGAGGTAGAGCGCTGAAGTCACAAGCAAAATACCTCAGTTCGATCCCAGTCGCAAAATTAGCGCTAACCCGAATCGGTTTTGTTATGTTTGAAAAACTAATACAATTTAAGTTATCAGATCCGGCAGGCAGTAGCCGCACACAGTGCTGTAGTATTTATTGTCTGCTTTCGCGCGTGTAAATGCGACAGAGCTTGATATCAGAAATCGATGTGTATTGTTCTTCGAAGAGGCGCCTACTTCAATATATCCACTGGGAGGATTCCTTGCTTAATCAGCAAGTCTTTCGTGGCTATGGCCAGGCCGATGTCCGCAATAACCATTCCTACGTCATAGCCGGTGAAGTCTAACTTGGGGGCAGGGTCTTTCCAAACTATTTTGCCCAGACGAGCATAACCTATCGCTAAGCCGCTAACGACAGCGGCATGGAAGGCCATGTTGGCTAGCATTTTACCATCGACCGACGACATGCTTCTTTATATATATTGCAGTGTCAGCCCCATGTTCAATTCACTTCGTCTGCTGGAAAATTTCCTCTCTCCTCGTGCAAAGATCACATCCGGCCAAGGATACACCGAAAATCTCCTCTCTGAGGCTGGATCTTCCATCTAATCTGGATCGGGCACCACTTTGTCCTTACTCGAGGTAAAGCTCTGGTTTACCTAGTAGGTTTATTAACATAGAGGATGGCTTGTGCTGTTGAGCTTATGTCATCTATCTTTAGATCGTATAATAACTTCATAGAGCCTATTATGATCGGATCTGTAAACTGGTTTGGTTCTTCTTGAATCCCAATAACTCCTCTCTAGTTACAATATCCAATACAAACTCCATCATCTCCATCGGCACCTCTTCCCACTTCCCTTATATGTGTTGTAATTTTAACTATCTTTAGACTGGTCTTCACCCATCTGGTTCCAATAAACGATTTCGCGGTGCCTGATGAGCGTGGATTCGTGGAGTATACAGTTTTGTTTTCGGGATGATCTGGATTAGCATATATAGCAGTGGCTATGCGTTCCCAGATCCCTATCGCAGATTCACCTTCGTTTCGTTTCAGTAGATTAATGATGTATTCTTTAGTAATATATCGTGTATCTTCACAGCCAAACTGCAGACGTTTTGGATCAACTTCTGGTGAACATGGATCTGCATTATTAGCATGTCTACGAAGGTAGTAGTTATTAATGAAAGCTCTTCCACAAGCATCGCAACGATAAGGTTCTTTATCCGAGGGGTCTTTTCCTTCAGCCGATCTTTCTTTATCTAACTTTTTATCCATCTCGCACTTAGGATCTATCTTTTCTTCGTCTTCTACTTTATCATCAGAAGAGATAACCCCACCTTCAACACCAGAGTCTTCGTCTCCATTCCCGATGCGAGGATCTATCTTTCCTTCTTCATCCGAAGAGATCATCCCTGAGTCTTTACTCTCAGAATCGGTGCTATCTAGATCAGGAGTAGGGTGACCTGGCTCGCTTGGTAGCTCCTCAGGGACGCATACGGTCGAAGAGGGGGGCTCTTCAGGGACGCATAAGGTCGCGGAGGAAGTGGAAAGACACACCTGACACTTGCCTGTCTCGCTCTCGCCCGAGTGGCACCCAGCTACCATTTGCCCTCCTCTCTATCAGATCGAGAGCTGTGCTATCTTTTTACGCCGTTCTCTCTCCTCTTGATACAGTTGTGCTATCTTTCTGCGCTCCTCTTGATACTGTTGTACTATCTTTCTGCGCTCCTCTTCGCACAGTTGTGCTATCTTTCCGCGCTCCTCTTCGCACAGTTGTGCTACCTTTTCATACTCAGATGCTATCTTTTCTAGATTAGTAGTTAGAAGCTGTCCTAGAAACTCGTCAGGGACGCATAAGGTTGCAGAGGGGTTAGAGATATAACCATCTACTCTTTCGCAGAGCTGTCCGAGTTGCTCGTAGGGAGGAGGAATAGGTACTGGCTCGTTATCATACAAGAGATATCATTCATGGGATGTTTCTTTGTTTATAGAGTTGCTTGAATTTCTCATTAAAAATATCTATGTGAAATTTGGCAACACAATATATCAGAGCATATAGGTATTCCATTGGGTACTAATTGTGCACCTCTGTTGGCTGACCTGTATCTGTTCTCTTATGAATATGACTATATGCAGGCGCTTTCAAAAACCGATCCATTCAAAGCCCGTTCCTTCTCATTCACCAAACGCTATATGGACGATCTTCTCGCTGTGGATAATCGCTATATAAATGACGCAGTGAGGGATATATATCCACCTTCACTGGATGTGAAGGAAACTACAGATAGCCCTACAGGCACATCTCATTTAGATCTCTATCTCTATAAAAATGAAGCGGGCATTCTCTCTCGTCGACTTCATGACAAAAGAGATGATTACAATTTCGACATCGTAAACTATCCCTTTTTTGATAGTAATATTCCAGTGGGACCTGCATATGGCGTATACATATCTCGCTTAGTAGCATTTGCTAGATCCTGTGTTAAATGTGATGATTTTAGCCAACGTCACAAAACATTGTTGCAGAAACTTATAAAACAGGGCTATTCCACCAAGCGCCTCCACTCAAAGTTTCTCAAATTTGGCGATACATATCGCATGCTGATAGCAAAATACGAACGTGGTGTGCAAGATCTATGGCGCTACGTTTCGTAACTTGTGTCTAATTCCGCTTAACCCGGGACTAGGGGCCGTATGAACCCATGTACTTCAAGATCCTCATG